>CM049795.1:28194370-28274370 GCA_027422405.1 Ptychobarbus kaznakovi | reverse complement strand
TTGCTTATTAGCATGCATGTTGCTAGCATATTGGCTGTTTATTAGTAGGCTACTTATAACTTATCCTTATTTTTTATCTATTCAATTAATAAATAAGAGCAGCTTGGACATTCTACTAAACATCTAATTTTGTGTTCTATCGAAGAAAGGTTTGGAACTATATGAGGGTGAGTAAATAATGACACAATTTGCATTTTTGGGGGATAAACTATCCTTTAATAGCATGGTCCAGATGTTTCGTTGCTTGTTTGCATGGGGCTAAAGGTTCCAACTATTGAACACCTAATTCCAAATCACATCTTCAGACTATACACCTCCACTCCTTCTGGCTACAATCAATATGTCATAGAGATATGAAATGACAGTCTGATAGGTACTCTGAGAGACTGTAGGGGCTGTGAATTTGATCGATCTTTTCCAAAAGAGAGGCGGTATTCATAATCATCTCAGGCTAATGCTAACACGTGATGGGCATTTCAAATTGTAACTCTGTGATATTGAAATTATCTCTGAAACTGTGGTTTTCATCTGGAGGGCTATTTGTTCTCATAGTGCTGCGAGCTGTAGGAAAAAAAACACACAAAAAAAAAAACTAAATGACTACACTAACTTTCTACACAAAATGTTAAGGTTTTCGATCTTCGATCTTTCTCTTTCAAACTTTGGTAACTACTTATTAGCATATTGACATAATTATTAAGGAAAACTTGCATTTGTTTTCTTCATTTGTTATATGTTTGACCTTTCAACTACTTTATCTTTTGTTGTATGATCAATACATGTTTCTACTGATCTATAAGGTACTTTGGATTTGTTCTGGTAAGATATAGCTAATGACTTACAGGGTCATGGAAGGTTTCAAAAATTGAGATGAACCTGGAAAGCTCTAAGTGAGACCTCTGTCATTAGGTCAGGAAATGTATAAGGAAGAAATACAAAAATAGGCTACCCCTAAGCATTCATCTTGTAACAGAAGTGCAACCTAGTAACCTCTACAAGAACGAACACACACACACACACACACACACACACACACACACACACACACACACACACACACACACACACACACACACACACACACACACACACACACACACACACACACACACACACACACACACACACACACACACACACACACACACACACACACACACACACACACACACACACACACAGGTTTTTACCCTCAGTGGGCTTGTGGGTTATTATCTGTGAACCGCACAGCCATCAGTTGGAGGCTTCATTAGCTGTGGCATTTAGAGGAGGCGTCGCTATATGGCCAATACAAATGCCAACGTGTCGTCCGTGCCGCACATATTACTCTGACACGCATGGAAAGGTTAATAAAGTCTATGAGTGGAGGACATCCATGTTCAGATATGGAGCTTGTTCTGCTAACACATCTGAGGCTGCTTTTTAACAACATTCAGTTTTTTTTCCTCATTAGAGGAATGTAATTCTATTTGTCGAATGACATTTAAGTACCTGGGGAAACAGTTAGCCGTAATCATAAAATCAGGTTGTGAAGTCAGTTTATTTTATAAATAAAATATAGTTCTCTGCATCTTTTAAAACTGAGATTTGGGTTTGCAGTCTACCTCCGTTTCACCTTTAGACCCTCTCATGAATGCATTAATTTTAATTCATTTGGGCAGAATAACCTTTGGAGTCCCGCTTTTTGGTATGAATAAAACCACCCAAAGGAAGGTTTTTGTCCGAATTGTTGTTAGATTTGTATTGCCAAATAATCAGTGTTTTTATGTACACTGCTGTTAAGATTATTATAATATTTTTTTTACCTATGTTTTTCAAAAAAGAATATTTTGCTCACCAAGGCTGCATTTATTTGATAAAATCTATAGTAAAAACATTCATATTTAAATGTTAAATATGAACATTCTAATTTAAAATAACTGTTTTCTATTTAAATATATAGTTTAAAATGCAATTTATTCTTGTAATGGCAAAACAACAATTAACTGACAAAATTTGAATTCTAAAATTCACTTGCCATGTAAGAATTCTTTCATTCTTGAGACTCAGATGACATGCCTCTCCAGAGCCGTGTGCTCATTATGCCAATCGAGTCTTGATTTATTGCTTCTTAATTATTCATTTGTGGGCTGTAAAGCATTTGTGCCAAATTTACACCTCTGAGCCCATGACATCCTTTCATATGGGTGTTACTGTAGTCAGAATGAGACAATTGCAGCTGTCCAGCTGCACATGATTTGAACCCGCCACATGAATCAGTAACATCCCTGTTAATTTCCTCTCAACTTAGCAAATTATGACATTCTCTTCTTTGTAGCCTTGTGTGAAAATGAGTCTCACTTGACTCAGCAATTATCTCTGCTCATTGTTTGATGTTGCATTGTGTCGCTGTTTAACTTTGTCTTCTTACCTTTAGTGAATTGCCAATGGTCACTTATGTCAGCCGGAATTGCCAGCTCTCATTGAATGACTTTTGGTCACTTTAATGGTGCAAGTTTCTGTCAGTGTGAAGACCCTTTATTCTCAAAGGGACAGTTCAGCCAAAATGAAAATTCCATCATGATTTACCAATGCATTCCAAACATTCAAGCGTCTTTTCAATTTTTTATAACAGAACTGATGGGGATTTATATTGCCAAATATATAAAATAAATATGATGTCCATATAATAATTAGTCTCTGTGTTCTGAAGCCATACAATAGTTTTGGGTGAGGAATGGACAGATATTTTGTAAACACTGAACATTTCTCTTACAACCCTCAAATCCAACAAAATCATTTTAATTATTTTAATCACAAATTATTTTATGTTTTTGCGAATTAGTGGCTCATTTTGTATTAATTTGTACTCTCTTATCCGTACGTTTTCATACAATCCCAGTGACTTACGTTCCTTACATCCCAGTGATAGTTATGTTTATGGGTGGCTACATTCATAAAAAAAAAAAAAAAAAAAAAAAAAGTATGAAAAACACTAAATTACCACCACATAAAATAGTAACATTTTCCTTTGAGATTTAGTTGCTCAAAAACTACTTCTGTAAATTTAAAAAAATATGTTTTTTAGCTGTGTCATGCCAGGTTAATGTCCATATTCATGGTCTTGGTCATTTGAGAGCATGTGGACAGGAACTAAGGGGGAACTAAGGATTCAAGGCTGCTCCAAGACTGATAAATGTCAAAGCTCAATGTCCTTAATGCACAGAAATCCAAGCTTCAGAATGATATTTGAGGCTAATCATTTCCCATGAATCATCATGTTCAGGAACTTGCGTGGCCCAAAATCATGAGATTTTGAGTATAACCGAGTGTAAGTTAAATTAAGTCTCTCTTTTTTTATTGCTGTCTCTGACAGCAAGCAGCATTGATTATCATGTGTCACGTGACCAAATATGACATGGCAAGTTGGAGAAATGAGAGGTAAGAAGGGGATATTTATAATAAATAACTATTCTTTCTCACACCACATTATTCTTGTGGCTTAAAAATACACAGTTTTTTTATAATAGCTAATAGTTTTATAACATATATTTTTTATATATATATATGTTCCTGGCTATTTTTCATCATTTTGAAACTCAGCGTTATTATGTAATATGTTTTTCATTTTGATTGCTGCAAATTTTACGTTAATTTATTTGATCTTATCTTGTTTAACTGTTGCATGATTGTTTCATTGTGAGAATGATCACTCATTGTGGGTCGTCTGTGGTAAAGATGGGAAAAGGTTAAAGTTGCATGCTTGTCCCTGATCAGACTCTTGAATCACCATGTGATTCATTTCTCCTCAGGCAGGATCCTTGTGTTACCAAAATAACTGTCTGTTCCATCATGCTGTCTGTCTCGACCAAGAACAGGCTTTCATGTAAATGTTTAGTTATTTTGCCTCTGCATGATGAACTATTTGGTTATAAACACAGATACAATCATGCATAGATGGAAGCTAAACCTTGTGTGTCTATACACGTAGCATTTCTTCTCCTGAAAAGATCAAGCAAATTTTTTGTACATTTCAATCAATGCTTTTATACTCTCTCTCGCCTGTCCTGAAATTGTTCTTTTCTACGATCATGTCAAGATGGTAGAATTAATCCAAACTCATTTAAAGGACATACACCACTTGTACCATTTTCTGCTCTTTTGGAAGCCTTAGTAAATATGACCAATAGATTTGGAGTTTTCCCATTACCCTCCGTTCACCTCAAATCATCGGTAAGCGCCTGTAGAGATGGCCAGACAGACAATCTAATAAAGCTGTAAATTCACGACGCTCTTGGAATATTTCTGTCATTCCCTTTCTAATCATTTTACAGGTCATGTTCCGTGGCTTATTGAGATGATTATTTCTCCACGCTTTTGTCTAACCTCTGTAACGCTTTTGAGCAGTGCAAGAATGGGATGATACATTTCTCTGTAACAACCTGATTTAGAGCTGTCATAAAATTGATAAGTTTGCCAGTGCTCATTCGGCAAGTTGTCATAAACAGCTCAGCTTTCATTTTAGACATTGGGCTTTGTCAGTCTGTCATATATTGAGGGTCCGGCAATGTCACACGCTATTCTGAATGTCTCTTCACTTCACTTTATACACAACCCTGAATAATAATAAGACTTATGGAGATTACTTGAGAATGTGAAAGAATGACTTACTTTAAGTCATTCTTTCACATTCACACATGAAAAAAAATGTAAAAAAGAGAATAATACAGTAGGACCCAAAAACATTAATTGACACTTGAAGTCAGTTCCTCTCAAAATCACACAGGTGTTTAGAGTAACCGAATGTGTTCATTAAATACAAAAAATATCCCTCCAATACCACTAGGGTTGGCATTTTGTTGACATTTATAAGATTTCAAATGTGTACAAATCCTTTTTGGGAGCCACGTTACAGTAATTACCATGACAAATTGCATGAATTATTTTCAGTATTTAATCCACTGATAATAGCTGAATTAGTGATACTTTTCAGTTATTGAGGTTTTCTGACATAAATTATACAATTTTCATAGTGAAAATGACAGTATATATCACATATTTGAACTGCAAATGTAAATATATTATTTGTACATGTTGAATCTGTGATCTTATGAAAGATTAAAATGAGGCATCATATTAAGAACAAAGCCTACATTATGCCCACTGTAGCTTGTGCTCTTTTTTACCCTGGAGATCACTTTTTTTTTTACATACATTCTATACATATATTCATAGTTTTCCCACGAATCTCTTCAAATTTCCATGGCCAGTGTCAAAGAAAGGCTTTGTTAGAACATAGGCAGCAACTCACAATTGATTTTAGTTGAGTCTGAGGTCTTGCATGTTGCAAAGTTGTTGAAAATGCAATACAACAAATGTTGAAAAGCATACAAATAGTATTTTTAAAATTCTATTTAATTATTGCATTGATACTTTTATATGTATATAAAATACCACGCATCTTGATGCATCAGCCATGTTAAACATTGTCTTAGTATTTTAGTTTTTTATTTTATTTTTTGCATTTTTTTTATGCTTTCTGTGATGCTTAAAGGTCTGTTCTTTCACTTTCAAGTTGTTTGAATTCTAAATTCACTTTACAAGTGTGTTGGAAGTGTGTGTAACATAAATGTGTGTTGGAAGTGTGTGTACACATCCATCCTATAATGATGAAAATCCACCCAGTGCTTTTTTTTTAAAGTCCTGTTTTAAAATCCCCTTTCTCAAATCAGGCTGTTTTGAGATTCCTGTCAGTATCACATAGTTCTGCACAGACCGCTCCCATGATAGTTGATTCACAAGGCAGTCTTACCTTCGACCCGCAATGAGTGAGCTGAGAGCTGTCTGCCTTTGTGTCGACTCCGGTGCAAGGGAAGACAAGATGTCTCCAATTAAGCAATTGAGGTGTTTTATTGTTGGATGTAATAATGAATATAGCAGTCGTCATTTACTCCCGACATCTGAGCCGCTGAAGATGCAGAGGATTAACGTTACTTTCGTTTTGAAGGGAATGCGCTGACCCCCAATCTGCCTAAATGCGCTAAATGTTCACGCAAATCATTCGTGATCTAGCTTCATCTACAGAAGAAGTGAGTCTAAGAGTTTTTTATGAATCTTTGCAAATCGCCTTTCCTAATAATATGCAAGTTAGCCAGTTTCGCGGCTGAAGTTTACAGTCTGCTTGTCACTCTATGGAAAAGAGGGGCGGGGTCAGCAGAGCTCATTAGCATTTAAAGCAACATGGACAAAAAAAAACAGCTTGTTGAAAACAGAGATAAAAAGGTTAATAGGGTGTTTTTTACACTACCATTGAAAATTTTAACCAAAGTATATTATAGACTTTCATCAAGACCCTAAATAATTATATCAACTTATATAAAATAATTTAATATATATATATATAGATATATATATATATATTATATACATATAATATATATATATATATATATATATATATTTATAATATATATATATATTAGTGCTGTCAAACGATTAATCGTGATTAATCGAATACAAAATAAAGTTTTTGTTTGCATAATATATGTCTGTGTTCTGCGCATATTTATCGCATAATTTATATATAAATACACACACATACAGTATATATTTTGAAAATATTTACATGTATTTACATGTCTATTTATTTTCATATAATTTATAATATAAATACATATATTTAATATATAAACATAACATATTTTTTCTCAAATAGTCATGCATGTGTATGTTGTATATACATAAATATACACAGAACACGTACATATATTATGTAAACTAAACTTTTATTTTGGATGTGATTAATCAGGATTAATCGTTTGACAGCACTAATATATATACTGTATATGATGCTAAGAATTTTGCCAAAACAATATCTTAGAAGGCAGCTCACTGGGTTTGGGAAGGTCAAAATCAAGATTTTGTGTGAAAACAAAACAGTACTACTTCTTTGTTACAGGCATTTTGCTATTTGAATGTCTCCAGTGTGCAATGCTTACCAATATGAGAAAATCATGTTTATGTAACCCTTTCTTGTAGAAATGACCTGTGCATATTTCCCATGGGATATGAAGAGGATCAGGAACACCGGTGAAACCTGAGTTCACAGTAGCAATCACCAATAAGAAGATCACTGTCAGGAGAATATTTGTGGTGAATTATTGCTTTCTGTGAGCTGAAGTTATCAAAACCACTTTGTTATATAAGCCATCTATCTCAGTTGAAAGGAGTTTGTATATAGTGTTACAGTGGGGCAAATAATTATTTGATACACTGCTGATTTTTCAAGGTTTCCCACTTACAAAAAATGGAGAGATCTGTAATTTTCATCGTAGGTACACCTCAACTGTGAGAGACAGAATCTAAAAAAAAAAAAAAACACAGAAAATCACATTGTATGATTTTTTAATAATTATTTTCCATTTTATTGCATGAAATAAGTATTTGATAAAATAGAAAAATAGAACTTAATATTTGGTACAGAAACCTTTGTTTACAAGTACAGAGGTCAGATGTTTCCTGTAGTTCTTGACCAGGTTTGCACACACTGCAGCAGGGATTTTGGCCCACTCCTCCATACAGGTCTTCTCCAGATCTTTCAGGTTTTGGGGCTGTCGCTGGGCAACACGGAGATTCAGCTCCCTCCATAGATATTCTATTGGGTTCAGGTCTGGAGACTGGCTAGGCCACTCCAGGAACTTTGGAATCCTTCTTACGGAGCCACTCCTTAGTTGCCCTTGCTGTGTATTTGGGGTCATTGTCATGCTGGAAGACCCAGCCATGACCCATCTTCAATGCTCCTACTGAGAGAAGGAGGTTGTTGGCCAAAATCTTGCGATACATGGCCCCATCCATCCATCCTCCCCTCAATACGGTGCAGTCATCCTGTCCCCTTTGCAGAAAAGCACCCCCAAGCATGATGTTTGCTTGGGATTGTACTCATCCTTCTTCTTCCTCCAAACACGGCGAGTGGAGTTTATACCAAAAAAAGTTATATTTTGATCTCATCTGACCATATGACCTTCTCTCATGCCTCCTCTGGATCATCCAGATGGTCTTTGGCAAACTTCAGACGGGCCTGGACATGTGCTGGCTTGAGCAGGGGGACCTTGCGCGCGCTGCAGGATTTTAATCCATGATGGTGTAGTGTGTTACTAATGGTAACCGTTGAGACTGTGGTCCCAGCTCTCTTCAGGTCATTGATCAGGTCCTCTCCCGTGTAGTTCTAGGCTGATCCCTCACCTTTCTCAGGTTCATTGATACTCCACGAGGCGAGATCTTGCATGGAGCCCCAGTCCGAGGGAGATTGACAGTCATCTTGAATTTCTTCCATTTTCTAATAATTGCGCCAACAGTTGTTGCCTTCTCACCAAGCTGTTTGCCTATTGTCCTGTAGGCCATCCCAGCCTTGTGCAGGTCTACAATTTTGTCCCTAGTGTCCTTAGACAGCTCTTTGGTCTTGCCCATAGTGGAGAGGTTGGAGTCTGATTGATTGAGTGTGTGAACAGGTGTCTTTTATACAGGTAACAAGTTAAAATAGGTGCAATTAATACAGGTAAGGAGTGGAGGATAGGATGGCTTCTTAAAGACAAACTAACAGGTCTGTGAGAGCCAGCATTCATGCTGGTTGGTAGGTGATCAAATACTTATTTAATGCAATAAAATGGAAGTTAATTATTTAAAAATCATACAATGTGATTTTCTGGATTTTTTAGTTTCTGTCTCTCACAGTTGAGGTGTACATAGGATGAAAATTACAGATCTCTCCATTCTTTGTAAGTGGAAAAAACAGAAAAATAGTCAGTGCATCAAATACTTATTTGCCCCACTGTATATAGCAACTGACAAACAGGATTGTTTAGGATCTGTTTTGATCTTAGGAGGAGGAGGAGCTTCTTCCCTCAGGCCATCAGGCTCCTAAACTCAGTCTCATAACATTTACAAGACTCAATTTAATAAACTGTAAAACATTCATTATTCTCCATCATCCGCATTGCTGCTATGTGTACATACCCGGTACAACCTGTTTGCACATTCTTCTTGCACATCCCTGTTTATATTATTATTTATTAAGTCCACAGTATGCTGTATTGCACATTTTATTTCATTGCACATTTTACTCCCTATTTTTTTCTTATTTTTATTTTATTCTTACCTATATTATATATATTCTCTTGTGTTATGTTTCATTTTTTTGCACTGTCCATTGAGCGGACCTGTCCTGATTTACATTTCACTACTGATTATATCCTGTATAATTGAGTATGTGACGAATAAAAGAACCTTGAACCCTTGAACCTTGATCTGGTGTTGAAAGGAGTGTTGTGCATCATTCATAACTGAACTAAAATTGCATATTCAATTTCTCTTAAATCCCTTTTAAATTGAGTTCAGTTATTGCATTTTATTTGGTCTAGCAAATGCGAACTTGTAATTTGAATTTAAATTTAAATTAGAATAAAAATCGTAGTTATAGTATAGTCATTTTAATAATACATTTAATTTGTTGAAATACTCATACTGTATCATACTCTATTATGCACTACACTATATTATACTATACTATATTACAATATATTAAAATACTATCATATTACAGTTAATATTATTGTTAAACACAAAAGGCTTTCCTTCGTACCAAGTTGTAAAAATAGAGCAAAACAACAACAGGCAGGATTGAAATATATTTTCTTTTGCACTAATGGACTAATAAAAATCATGTGTGATAGTGTTAAATTTCTTTGAATTCCAATTCAGTCTTTTTTTTTTAATGCCATTGAAACTCAAATTCTGTATACTGTGGGGTGTGACCAGTTCCAATTCATTAACTAATTGGGACGGGCCAGAGCACTGCATTTAAAAAAAAATACAACTGGGTCTGTCTCTCTAAAATTCTCAGTGGTCAAAGGATGTACATGTCAGAGTAGGTTTTTCAGTTTACTCAGCCTTTGGTAAATCCAGGCACCACTTTCTAAAACCTTGTGTCATTTAAAGGGGTCATATGATGCAATTTCAAGTTTTCCCTTTTCTTTGGTGTGTTTACAAGCTGTTCATGCATAGATAAGATCCTAAAGTTGCAAAGACCAAAGTCTCAAAACGCCTAAACGTATTCCTCAAAGAAAGAGGGCGTGATTTTTATTCTCGCTGTAGTATTGTTGCTGCTGCCGGCGCCCTGTCGTGGAGATGCTGTGTTTCGTTGTGAAAGCGAAAGTACTTTGTTTGTGCTTCCAAAAGAGGACACAACTAGAAATCAGTGGTTAAGTTGTATTTACAACACGGTTTCAGAACAGTTCAACCCAAATATTTGAGTGTGTACAGCGCATTTTATGTAGGACTATTTCCTGAACCTGGAAGAGTAGCCTGCTGGCTTGCTAACAGGCTGATTCTATAAAGTGGGGCAATTCCAACTTTGCAAGGACAGTCTGGGGCATCTGACTCACAGCCTGTAAGTATGTTTTCATATTTAAAGAATTTGCCATCTGACTATTCAAACGCGAGTTTTGAGCTATATAGAGTAGTGCTTGTTGTTTGTTGTTTCTCTGATCACACATGCAGACATTGTAATGTTTACGCGCCACAATGCAATGTGATACGTAAAAAGACAGTATAAGTCATTATAATCAGTAATTATTGTTACGTCCTGTGGACGTATTTTGTAAACCGTGCGATCTTGGGAGAGTGATGTCACCTATTGGGTATGTTATGTGCAGAGGTGGAAAGAGTACGGAAATATTCTACTCAAGTAAAAGTACCATTTCATTAATTACATTTATGTAATTAATTAATTACAGCCCTGCACCGTTTATAACCCTAATTAAACACATCTGATCCAGCTAAACTAATCATTTACTCTTATTTGAAAACTACATGGTTTGTGTGTTGGAGCAGGGTTGGAACTAAACTCTGCAGGGCTGCGGCTCTCCAGGAACTGAGTTTGACACACATGGGATAGGCCTATACATCTCAAACTAGTTGTTTTTAATAAAAGGAATCAGTTATTTAGAATAATAACACATTTGGGCTGTTACCAGGCTAATTAAATCAGTATCAACTAAATTAATATTTGCAATGCAGAGGAAACACAGAAGCTTCATCTGAAGTGGCATAGATGTATTTACACACTGACATGAATGCATTTAGCCTGCAGTTACAAATGCAGAAATAATGTTTTGATAAATAAGACATAAACTGTTGAATACTCGTTTGAAACTATTTAAAAAATAAATCAAAAGATTCTTTAAATGTGAAATTAAAACAGCCAGTAGGTGTCAGCATGTCACAGTTAAAATATTCATTGCGATTGAATGAATCCTTTAAACAGTTGATTCATCCAAGAACAAAATACCGTCACGTTGCTCAGAGACGCAAAACTGTGTATGGTGGCTGTGTTTGGAATTATTTTTGTTGTTGAAATAGAGCAAAAACTGGCATTATGGTGTCTAAAATGCAAGTCTCTTAATGAACTTCTTGTTGTTGTTTTTTTAAAATCTACAGGCCTATGTAATCATGCTGATATGTGGAGAAAAAAAACGTCACTCTTTGTGTGATCTTTATTTACTATATGAAATTATATAAAGTGTATATATATTATATATAGTGTAAATAATACTTTTTGAGAGAAGCAGCCTATCAGCGGAAGTTAAAAACAACTAGTAAGTGTATTTACTTGTCTCATTAGTGTTTAGCGCAGTTGTTGTTGTTGCTAGGAAACGCTTGTTTTGTTTACTGTGTGGAGACGTGCTGAAATCGCGTTTGGTCTCGTACTGTATCGCGTCCCTTGTCAGTGTCGGGCGCTTGCTTGGCCATTTATTGTGATTAACAGGAAATTGTGTTCAGCTGAATTGGAGTAGTATTTTGTTAGATGGGTATAAAAAGCTTAGTTTACCGCGGCAGCCGTCGCGGCAGCCGTTGTGTGAAGCCCTCCTCGTGAGAAGACCGAAGAGTGTAAAGACCATCGACTCTACCGTGCGACTCCACCGGACAGGGACACCGGCAAGGGATATAAGTATCACTTTTTATTTATCCTCTTTCTTACTGCTTGTTTCACTTCTGTTTTAGTTTTTATAACTAATTCTTACTATGTGTAAGTTGTTGTTTGTTAGCATGTGTTTTTGACAGTGTTCTTTTTTTAGGATTACTGATAACTACTGCCGTTTGATTTATCTATTTTAAATTTTACATAAATTATGTATGAATTTCATATGTCTTTATAGGTATTTACTTTAGTTTTAGTTTTAATACATTGTATTTATTTTAGTAACGTTACTTCAACATACTGCATGGAAATGAAATACCATATATATATATATATATATATATATATATATATGGGTGTTTGGCTTAGTGTCATGTTAGAATCATTTTTATACTCATACCTTTGGTTGTTTTAATATTTTGAAATGTTTTTAGCTTTATTTTTTGTTTTCATTTAAATGTTAAGTTTTGAAATGTTGTTGTATGCATTTGTCATTTTATTTAATTTCTCAATTTTCTTAAATGTGTGTGTATATATAGTATTTATAGACTTGTAACTTATAGTTTTAGTTACTTTTTCTTATTTGTAAGTCGCTTTGGATAAAAGCGTCTGCTAAATGACTAAAAAGTAAAGTAAATATAAATATATACATTTTCTGCCCTTATAACTTCAATTTTGTGATCATTCTAAACGCATTTTAACTGACTGAATCACGCAGTGAAAGAAAGCACTCCAAATGCATGCGGACTAGTCTAATCTACTAGATTTCACGGCACACTGTTTAGAGTGTCTTGTTTGATTTTTGGCAAAATACTGATAATGTCAAATCGCACATCATTAAAACAACAATTACTATATTAGCGCAGATGATATCGCACACCCTGCACCACTGTCTTTTTGGCGAATTTGTGCAAAACCTTTTGCTAAACTGTCAAAGCTTAATTTTAACCACCAATGCAATGATGCAAGTATTTACCTTAATGTAACCTCTACATGCTTGCGAAGGGGTGATGTCGAGATTTTATAAGCTGCTAGTTGAGTCTCTCAAGGCAAACACAGCTTAAACTGCATAATAGAGGAGACTGAGGAGTCTCCAAGCCAGGACTATGGAGAGGGTTCATTTAATTTCTGACTTTACACACACACACACCCACACTCTCTCTGAGACTTGAACTTCAGCAGAATACGTTACTCTTTGGGTGTTTGGTTTTCAATCTGCTGGTTCTGATCACCATTATTTGTTACGTTAGTTTGTGTTTATTTGTATATGGATATGATGTATGTATTGGGTGTATATATGATGGTATATGTGGGATGTTGTAGTGCCAGTCTTGTCTACGGGAGTCAGCATCTTTGGGCTTGGGACATTTTGAGCGCCAGTTTGTCCTCCTGCCCATTATTTGCTGCAGTAGTTTCCAGGGAGTGATTTTATTCAAATTTATTTATTTGTTTTTTTTTTTTACTCAGTAATGTGTTTTAAAATGTAGCGAAGTACAATACCTCAAACAAAATATACTTAAGTACAAGTAAAATTACAGATAAAAAAAATACAAGTACACAAAAAAACTACTCAATTACAGTAACGCGAGTAAATGTAATTAGTTACTTTCGATCTCTGGTTATGTGTTGCATGATTGTTCTCTTCTCTTGCTCTTGAATTATCTCTCTACCTGTCGCAGATCACTAATTGGGTTCCAGCTGATGCTCATCATTCATCAGTACCATGTGAACGCCGCAGAAATTCAAGAAGTATAAGACGGCAAAGAAACAATACCGGAGTGCTGACGGCTACACGCTCACTCTTTGTCCTGATCCAGAAATGTTCTCTTTTGTGTAGTTCAGGGTGACCAATTTCGGTCTTTACCTCTTAACTTTGTGAGCAAATTTCTCAATCGCAAACTATGAGAGAGTGTGTGAACGCTATGGCATATTTTCTGTATGTTAATGATTATTTTGATTTAATTAAACATTTTGTGTAAAAACTTCTGTTTGCCTTATGGAAGCGCTAGGGAAAGCATAATTTATGTATTTTTCTTTTGGTTAAGGTTATTTAAAACTTCTGTTGATAGTTAGAGATTTTTGTTTGTTATGTTGGCCTAGCCTTCTCCTGAAGATTTGCTTCCTTTGCTATTTAATAAACAAAAAAGCTATTTGTTTAATTTTGTGTTTGTGCTTTTTATGGATCAGGGGATTGATGTGACCGTCAGAGCATTTTTTTATTTTTATTTTGTTACGACCTCATTTACCCCTAGACCAACTGCGAGGTTCGTAACATTATGTCCCCACTGGATGCAACAAATGCCTAGTTTATAATGGGTTTTATTGTTTTGGTCTCGTCGCGCAGGGATGTGGCATTACAATATGGTAAGGGGTATAACATTTCCATTACACGCTTGAGGTATTCGGCCAATCACAACGCACTGGATAGCTGGCCAATCAGAGCACGCCTCGCTTATCAGAATGATGAGCTTTGTAAAAATCGATGCATTTCAGAAAGGCGGAGCATAAAGCAGCAACAGTAATGTACAGTATGTGGAAAATAATGTTTTTTTTTTACCTTAAACAACATAAACACATTGCATTACACCAAATACACAAAATAATGTTATTTTTAGCAACGTCATGTGACCCCTTTAAATCCATGTATAAATGCAATATTGTGGGATTGAGGTACACTTTAAAAATAAAGGTTCCAAATAAGATGATGCAAGCTTATGGGTTCTCCTAATTGTGTCACTAATTGTATCCATTAACTGAATCCATTAAAACTCATCTTTCATAATCAAAATTAAATATTTAGACTTAGTCCCCGCCTACACTCAATCACACCACACTACTATCATACCACTGTAGTACTAAATGTTGCACAATGGCATGTACCAATATTGGGTTGATTTAGCTATATATGTTTAAACCAGAAACCGATTCCAAAGAAGAAGAGAGGTAATTCCACAAGCTGATGTATCAGAATGATAATGCATTTTATTTATTGCTATCTACAACATCGCATGTCATTAAACTTTGGCCTGGCTACATTAAAAACACCTATGTGTTGCTAATGTTACACAAAACATTTTCTTGTTTGCCGTCTCACAGTTGACCCCACCCTGCAAGTTGACGGGTTAGGTTTCATGTTTAAGATGGTAGGGAACAGGGGTTAATTGTCTTTGGTGCAAGTTTTAAGGAGGAAATACTTAGCAATAGTGTTGACTGATGAATTTACACATAGTTTGTCTTTAAACATATTAAAACACCAGACAGACATGTAAACAACATTAATGTGAACTTAATTTTCACCACAGGGGTATTTAAAAGAACTGCCTTTTTTCTCATTCTGAAGAATCTTTGTGCAATGGAAAGGAGATGTAAAAGGTTATTTGTGGAAACCCTTGGTCCCCCCCCCCATGCACATAAATGCAGTGGTTAAGTAGGAAATTAGGAAGGAATAAATTCATTTCAGAGAAAGAACCAGTCAGACATTTATGAAATTGCCTTCTTTGTAACATCTCAAATAGCAGTGTTTCATTCCTCTCTTTACTTTGATGTTACTTTCATTGAAACTTTGTTCTCATCATATTACATCTTTAGTCTTATAATGCTATAACTTTAATCTAATAGTTTTGACGGATTCTTTTTGTCCTTTTTTTATATTACTACTTTAACCTGAGAACTTGTACTTTATTCTCATAAAATGGCTATTATGAGATTATTCTCAAAACAAAACAAGCTTATTCTCATAATGTAAAAACTAATTTTTATGTGGTACAAAACACCATCATGGGGAAGCATCCCCTTTGAAAATAATGGATTTGCAGCGTAAACTCTAGTGCCTAGCTGCCCTAAGATACCCGGACACTATATAACCCTTGCTAATACTCTGATTTGGCAAAACTTCTTCCATTCCCACTCAACTATTTGTAGTCAAAATATCAAACATAGAGATAAGGTTTCATCTTGCAAAGGCAAATAAGGAACAGTTGTTTGACAAGCCCCCACTCCCTTTAAATTCATCTCATTCCTCTGATTTCATTTCAATATTTAATTGGCGATCTCGTCCATTATTCATGCAGAGGCGGACATGCTGTAGAGGAAAGGCCACAGATGCTCGGCCCTGGAGGAGGGGGTTACTGTGAAATAGAGTGTGTGTTGGAACATCTAGATATAGCAAACGTCCAAGAGGATTGCTAATATTTTGATACATGAAGTCTGAAGCCAGATGGTTGTTTTACTTGAGTTATGCAGTGACTACGGGGTGTTCTCAGCAGTGTAACATATAACAAATAGTGTAGGGTATATAATCAGAATATTCTTGAAATGAGTACAGTAACACTTTGATATTTTTTTTATTCAATTTTCACTATAATAAAAAGGAAACACATTTTTTTCTGTAGTATCAGTGGAATTATTATTGTTGTTATAGTCCTGAAACTATTCCCCACTCTCTTTCTTTAAAATTTTAAAAGACTATAAATTAAATAACTGTAATGTAAAATAACTGAAATAGACCATTGTAGCCATAGCTCATTACAATCATTCACTATACAACTGTTAACCATACAGCCATTAACTATACAACTATAACTATTGTAACAGTAGACCACAGCTTTATCACTTTATCTTTTTTCTATTGTTCCATTACAACTATTATAATGTCAGTGCTTTATGATAATTACAATAGAACAAAACTTTATTACAAGTATTGTGTGTTCACAGCTCTATTAGGAGTTGGTTGCCAGCCGCTGTTAAAAACCAAGAAGAAGAAGCTATTTTAGGAAGATATCTATTGTTTGTCAACAATTTACACATTTCTAAATAGTTTGGCTTCAAGTGCTGTTCCTCCCACTCAGAGCAGAAATGCCACCTTTATGCTAAAGTTTATACTTAAACCTTTTGTATGTCAAAACACTGCATGTAAAACTGCATGCATTTGTTTTTATTCTTTGTAACCATGGTAATATTATAATTCTACTTTAAACCATGCATGACCAGCATTTGCTGTGTCACATCCTGACAGCAAAAGGGAAAACATATGAGTCAATGTTTCTCTGTATGGAGAGCAGCTGTTCCACAATACATCAAGGCCAATGAAGAGAGACACTAATAACCCAGAGAGAGACATTTACAGTATATAATCTGTTTGTGTCTATTGATGCCTGGAGAGTCCTTGAACACATCTGCTGAATTCCAGCACAAGGCTGGAGTGACAACACAATGGAACCCTCACTCTGAGCATTACACAAATTGATATCCACACTAGAATGTTCAGCTCTCAGTGCAAGGAAAAAAAAAACACTGCTGAAAATAAGGAACAGCATCATCTGGGAAGGCATATTAAAGCTATAGTTTTAATCTGGAAATGAAAATTCTCTAATTTTTTGTTGACAAATCTTTACACACCACTTTCACCAACAACAATTAATGACAACCACATCTGTCCAGTTACCCAAAAAATAATACAAAATCCATACTATAAGACTGAATTCAATCCACTGATGGCAAGCCAAAGTTGAGAAACCAAGTGCAGTTTGTTGAACAGTAAACCAGATACAAAATAAACAGAACTAAAACCTAACATGCATGGCTACTAAAATGAGACTTAAACTTATAACTCTGAGTATAAACTTCAACTGTTATACTGTTATAACAGACTTGACAATTTCACCAAAAGCAGGTTACAAAAACAAAGCTAGACAAGAAACTATGGAAATATGATGGTTATATATGCACATTACACAAGGACTAATGGCTAACAAGATACACCTGAGAATAACCAAGACATTGATTTAACACGACTTAACACAGCACTGTGCAGACCAATCAGTGCCTGACAAACGCAGTGCATTCTGATTCAAAATTTTGTCAGCCTTTGGGTGTGTGCCGCATGAAGTCGAACATGCCTTTTGAATGGTGCAAATGCATGTCGGTGAATACAGAAATATTGCATCTTGATGGACGTTTTTTCACTCCTCTACCTGCATCCATCAGATTTCAGTATAGTTCAACCTTATGAAAGCGTAACCAGTGTTGGGGAGTAACTAGTTACATGTAATGGAATTACGTAATTTAATTACAAAATAAAAGTAAATAATCAGTTACAGTTACTGAGAAAAAATGTATAATTAAATTACAGTTACTTATGACAATGTAAAGGATTACTAAAGGGGTTACATCTGATTTTTTTCCCACACACTCCCACATACAGATTTAACTGATTTCTTACATAAATTGCAGTTTTATGAGTGCTTTAAAATATGAAAAAACCAATGTTTCAGGAGTTTATAACATGCTTATTTTATAACTCTTTATTTCCTATATGGCTTAATGTAAATGCTTTATTTTTTAAGATTAACTGTTTTTTTTTCAAAGGCATTGTTAAATTCCAGTGTTTCCTGTCACAGCTATGCAAATATTTGATTTCAAAAACAGTATCATAGCTATTCAACTATTTCTTGTTATGATTTTAAATATGCATTTAACCTCAGAAAAGAGTCAGAATGATCTCATAGTAAGTCTCATTCTGTGGTGGCTGTGCTTCAAATGGAATATCGGATGCCCATTTTCATAAGTTGGTTTGATTTAGGGTCTTTGTTAAATGGCCTCAGTGGTCTTATAAAACAACACCCTTTTTACCTTGTCAAAAACAGCTCCATTCACAGCGACTCGTTTCGGTGCATAACTCTTTACATGATAATGAGTTCTGCTCACCCCACCCCTCTCTTCCGTGGAAGAGCAAAGGTGATACATCATTAAAAAATATATATACTGTAAAGTGTGAGACTTACTACTTCTGGAAGTGCATCTGGATCACAAACAATGGGTACTGATCCATCTTTTAACTTTTTAACAAAACCTTCCTTGAATTGTCCATCATTCAGAAAGCAACGGAGTAAAATGATTTGCGCAGACATAAACTAATTTAGGTATATTTGTTTTTCGCATTACCATCAAAATCAAAGGCTAATCCACTGCGTCCTCAGTGGCTCTGATGTTTGGAGAAAATTAGGACTCTTATTTTCTGCCACATCTAACAACAAAACACCTGCATTGCTTACAAGACATTGTTGTTGCTACAGCTGCTCAAGCGTGGAGAAATTGACAATCGTACAACTGGCTGAGGGCGGAAATATGCTAATACGGGACAGTACGTCAGTGGTCGTGGGAGGGGCCTGAGCAATATGACATCATATTGTCTTGATAACTGTTTAGGTTTTTGGGGGATTAAAAAAAGGAGTTAATGGATTTTTATCATTGAGTGATAAAGGGTAGTTGTGTCTACGGACTATCAAGACACATTTAAATGCAAATGAAGATATTTTGCCTCCAATCTTGGTTCAAGTGATGAAGGATTTTGAAAGTCTGACAGCAATCAGTGTTGAGCACTACTGTAAGGTTAACTCTGCCTGGTTTACATGTTTGAAAATGATTACCAGTTGAAAAAACTAAATTGAAAAAGGTAATCAAATGTAATCAGTTACATTACTTTAATAAAGTAATTGAAAAGTTACACTACTTATTAAATTTAAAGTAGGGTAACTTGTAATCTGTAACCTATTACATTTTCAAAGTAACCTTCCCAACACTGAGCAACACATAAAGCAAAGGAACCACATAAAACCCAACACATAAAACAAAGGAACACATAAAACAACACATAAAACAAAGGAACCACATGACCAGATGTGGGTAGTAAAATTAAAATTCTGATTTGCATCACTGAATTAAAGTTATATATATATATATATATATATATATATATATATAACATGACACGGAAAATAAATAAATAACTGAAATAAATTACATTAAACATATTTTGAATGGAAGTGTGTGTGTGTGTGTGTGTGTGTGTGTTGTGTGTGTGTGTGTGTGTGTGTGTGTGTGTGTGTGTGTGTGTGTGTGTGTGTACACACACACTACATCAATTCTATGTATTTCTAAATAAAAATAGGCTACACATATACAGTAGGCTATATGATCTAACTAGTAGTAATTAGTAACTAACTACCTGAATTGTTTTTTTATCCGATATTTTTTTATTCTTACTCAAGTAACTATTCAGACTATCACTTTTACTTTTACTTGAGTAAATATTTATATAAGTACTTTTACTTTTACTTGAGTGACAGTTTTTGGGTACTCTACCCACCACTGCACATGACCAGATAACATGATGGGAACAGGGAATCACATGACAGGAACATAACTAATAGCTCTAAAATATAATATATGACATAAACATTGATCGAAAACATGAACCTCCTTATGGGCTGCTCCCGATGCCCAAACAAAACACAAAATCATAACCAACAAAAAGTCCAGGGCTGTGTTTCCCAAAAGCACCGTAAGACTTAGTACATCATAGACCAGACCTGGGCAGTGTACGGCTCCCGGGCCACATCCGGCCCTCTGGCTATCCTTGACCGGCCCTCATGAGGTAGGCTAATTTGTGAATTAAACATCAATCGCAAATTGGAGTAATTAAGTGGACGCAATATAACCGCACTGCTTTTAATATCAAGGCAACAGCTATTATTATTAGGTCCTATTATTATTATTATTATTTTTTAATAAACCTGTTTGAGCGGAGTATGGTATGCACCTGCATGCAGGAAGGCGACCGCGAAATGAGTTGCATTTTTTTTCCTGACAACGAAACAACTTAAAATCAGTTCGAAACTGATTTTATTCCTGTAAACTCATAATAACAACAAAATATTGCTTTTGTAAAATAATGAAAACAAATATGACGTGCTTTCTGCCATCTCTGAATCTGGAGCGCGTCACAAAAAAACTCAGAAACTCCCCAAAGCATATGGCTGCCTCACAGACATGTGAAATATATCTATAGAACGATTAAAAAAAACTTTTAAACGAACCAGTTCAAAAACAAATATTCCCTGGTTGTAGTAATCTGTATGTAGGTTGCATTTCTCTCTAAAGGCGCATCCAGTATGGAGATGAGAGTCATTGTTGTGTATTTCATCTTTGCAGTCGATAAGGACTCATAAGCACTAGTTTATTAATAAATAATTAAAATATCTCCTTTTTTCCCGACACATCCATAATCATTAGGCGACTTTTGCCTGTGCTTGGTGGCAACTTTATGCGTGTGCTTGAGCGCGGAATATATTGAAGCTAATTGGATTACGCCTATTAGCTTTAGGGGAGCAGCCCTATTAAATACCACTAAACATCTCTGTTAAAGTTTTGAAAGCATTTTATAGCTACGCGTTTCCATAGTCGGATTAATTCCGCTTTCAGAACTGTCACGTCCGTAACATTGATTTTTCCTCTGAAACACAAAAATGAATATATTCAAATGTGTATATTTTATGTTTTGTGAATGGTCAACTATTGTTGCCTCTGGGCTGTACATTGTAAATCACAGAAAGTCTACAAAATACGTTGTCTCCCAAAAACTCTTTCTTTTCTTTTTGTCACATCCGTAACGCATGTATATTTTCCTCATCTAATAGACTTTATAATTGTATAGACTGCTAATTTACTGATGTCTGGAATCTACTTTCAGGGGTTTAGAAAAATATAAAGAGATGGTTCAATATATTGTTAATTAATACATTCTATGATAATTTATGTTTCATGTTTTGACTGTGAATGTCACGTCCATAATCTTTGAAATACTTATTTTTTTGTACAAATTTGTGATGGTAGTTTTTGAAACACTGCAACAAAAAAAGCTAAATTTTCAAATCTGTTTTGGAGAATGTTCTTTAAATAGTGATACAATTGTGTGATCACCACTTTCATTGTATGATTGTAACGTTTAATATACAGTTTTTTTTATAAAAATAAATAAAATATACGTGGTATAAGTTAAGTGCAGAGGTCCGGCCCTCTGCATCCGCCCAAGTTTCTCATGTGGCCCCTTGGGAAAATTATTTGCCCACCCCTGTCATAGATCCATTGCCACCAATGGAACTGCACTCAACTTAGGCTTACGATGCTTTTGGGAAATGCAGCCCAGGAGGGTGAAGAAATGGAGGGAGACAAGAGAGAGAGATGAAGGGCCAGGCCTGTGACGTGGTAGAGAGGCCTAGATCATGGCATGGTGGCAGGCCCGGACTTTGGAGCAGAGGTGGGCCTCGACTATGGAGAAGTGGAAGTGATGACCATGAACCGTTAATCAGTGGATGAGAACATAGACCATGAAGCAGTGTCGGACCTGAAACATGGAGCAGTGGATGAGACCATAGACCAGGGGTTCTAAACTCTGTCCCTCGATGTCCAATTTCTTGAGGAGTTTAGCTCCAACCCTAATCAAACAGACCTGAACAAGCTAACTAAGTTCTTCAGGATTATTTGAATGTTACAGGCAGGAGAGTTTGATCAAGGTACGAGCTAAACTCTGCAGGGAAGTGGATATCAAGGGCCAGAGTTTAGAACCGCTTCCATAGACAGTGGAGCTGTGTTGGACCTGGGCTTCGGAGCAATGGATGAGACCATGTCAGACCTGGAGATCACCAGGGAAGAGCAGGTGGAGGAGATGACTACCATGGTGGAGCCGGCTGAACATGGCACTACAACAGAGCAGAAGACCCTTGGGAGTCAGGAGACCGTGGTGATCAGAAGACCACTGGAGAACAGGAGGGAATGGTGGGGCAGAAACACAGAAGGCATCCCTGGATGTGACAAAGCAGGTGTGGACAGCTTCCATGGCCATGACAGAGGAGGCATGGATGGCCTTCAAAGTCATCCGACAGCATGATATGAAAAATTGTGAAATATTTTTTTATCGTTAATATTCTGGGGCAGTCGTGGCCTAATGGATAGAGCGTTGGACTTGTAACCTGAGGTTGTGGGTTCGAATCTCGGCTCCAGCAGGAATTGTCAGTGTGGGGAGTGAATAACGAGCGTTCTCTCCACCTTCAATACCACTACTGAGGTGAGACCCTTGAGCAAGGCACCGAACCCCCAACTGCTCCCCGGGCACCGTAGAATTGGCTGCCCACTGCTCCGGGTGTGTGTGCACTTGGATGGGTTAAATGCAGAGCACAAATTTCACTGCTGGTTATATTCTGTATAATTGTGTATGCGATGAATAAAAAATCTTCTTCTTCTTCTTCTTCTATTCCCCTTCAGTGAACTGTTAACCGCTGTGACTGGATCGAGTCACTGAGTTAAACTCTAGAATCGGATCAGTATCAGTCTGACTTGTGAGCACTTTTGACTTTCGTCTAATTTATTAACTGGATCATGTGGTTCACTGAAAAGAGCTAACTCAAATAAATGCTTTGTTCAAAGTTTGTTTATCGTAAGGTTTTACTAAATTTGCTGGGTTTCTTATGCCATGAGGGTGGGTAAATAATTACAGAATTTTAAATTGTATTCTTTTGAGACAAATATAACTCACATATAACAAAACATTTTTCTTTCGTCCACTGAACCATAATCATTTACAGGTTAGAAGGTTAAAATACAAGGCCTGCAGACGTGTTTGAAAAATATTTTCTGTGACAGAACATCATTTGTAATTAAAGAATTGAGTTTGAAACTGGTGTGTACTCTGCTGTGTATTGGGTGTAAGCAGTTTCTCCAAGAATCCCTAAAGCACCAAGTCACAGTGATCAAACAGACAGCAGTACTGGGCCACAGAAAGAATCCTCCTCTTTGACAAATATGACAGAGAGCTGACATTGCACACTATTGTTGAGAACCGTCATCCGTGAAGCTCTGCATGAAGGCAAAACTCTGGGCATATTCAGAGTTTTAATTCAATCATGCACTCAGAATAATGTAATGTGCTGACAAAGTTTGTAAAATTTGTAATTTAATTTACTCTGATGATCTCCTAAGGATGAAAACGGTCTAATATTTTCATTCTTAAACATACTTGTATATAAATGAAATGGTATTATGTTAAGCCTCAAGATTTATCGGGTACAACTATGTATAAAGTAATTCCTGCCTCACTCATCAAAGTTTGCAAATATAAGCAAAGCAAAAGTGTAACCAACAACATGTTTTACTGTTATGTAACAGAGCAGTTATATCATATCTAAATATGGAATGGAACCCCAAAGTATAGCTACTGTTTGAGAGTATGTTTACAGAAAAAAAATTAAAACGATAAAAATTGAAACGTTTTCCATTTTGTATTTGAAAAAAAGGGCTGTGTAAACACCCCTAATTTAATTTCTATTAAGTAAGACTTTTGTATCAAGTAAGACTGATTAGAAAATACAACTTGCATGCGTAGAACTGCAGTACACACACACACACACACACACACACACACACACACACACACACACACACACACACACACACACACACACACACACACACACACACACACACACACACACACACACACACACACACACACACACACACACACACACATCAAAGTGCTATAAAAATATGCAGAAAACACAATGTACAGTGTGATGTCAACTCAAGTCAAATAATTTGTTTATAGCACTTTTCACAATACACATCATTTCAAAGCAGGAAGTCATAGTGTTACCGTATGTCTGTGTATAGTGCTATTGTTATAAGTGAGAGTAAACAATTCTCAGTAATATTAATGAAAATATGATTGGTTGTCGCAGGTGAAAACTCATAAAAAAACTGATGCTTGGGCACATATCTGAGTGTTTAAAAATAATGAGGGATATAGATAATCGTCAGTTTTGTTCTAAGTGGGAGTGTACAATTCTCAAAATTCATGAAGATCCGATCAAATGTCTTAAGTGAAAAATGGCCAGTTATGATAAAGTATGATGTGAGTTTAACCTTTTTCAAAATTAATTAGTAGTCATTTAAGTGACAACATTGAGAAATAGGGTATGGCTTTTATTTCAATTAGTAATGCCTATGATTTCAGGCAGAATTGCTATATTTGATGTCACTCCTTACTTTGGTTGAAAATTATGACGGTAGATGTATTGGTTAACAAAATGGGCTACTTGTATAGCAGTACAGATTGTATTATAAACAGGCAGCTATAAAGTCAACACATAATGTTTTAATTCCCCAGTGAGCAAGCCAGAAGGTGACAGTGGCAAGAAATGGACAACTAATTTTTTGGTGGTAGCATTACAGCACTAGAAGTAATATTGTATTGTAGCCTAATGCTTAACTCAATAAGTGCATTTATAGGTTTTTGGCAAGTTTTGCAAAAGGACCTTTACTCACTCTTTTGTCTAAAGCAGTAGATATTATCTCTTCGGTATCTATTATCTTGAGCTTGGTATTATTTTAGTATCTACCTCTGCTAGAGCTCCACATGGGACTCTAGAAATAACTGGCACAGCTGTAAAATGCGCACACATCCTCTTTTGATCTTCCGTCATTGTCTGGCCTTGCCAAATAAACCCTGGCTTTGGTTCAAAATCATACCTTAGATTAATCATTTAAAAGAAGTCTGAATGTTTTACTGTGCCAGAGCCCAGCTAGAAACCTTGCAGAAAGAGGAATATGATAAGTTACAAGTCAATGATATGGATAGGATTCTCTTGTATCAGAACAGGCAGAAGTGCTTCTTGTAAAGAAAGCTGAAAAGGAAAGAAAACAAAACAAAACAAAAAATTATAAGCAGCATTGCACTGCCACACATTTTGCTCTCCGAGAAGCAGGAAAAAGGCAATTTTCTCAGAACTGCTAGATCAAAACCCTTCACTAGGGCTGGCTCGATACCACTTTTTCAGAACCGATACCGATCCGATACCAAAAATTCTGAGTATCTGCCGATACCGATCCGATACCAGCAGCTTTTTTAAATCAGTGTAGAATTTCTATATCTCAGTGTGTGTTGACCTGCTCATCACTCTTTTGTGTTTTACACACAATCTACTAAATATAGACAACTTTACTGTAAAGAAAACAACAAATGAATGGATATGTAATTATAATCTATGACAAAAATACTTTTATAAACTATGTTAGTGGATAATTCAGTAGCAAAAGTTACTCTAGAAAAATCATGAGTGCACAATAATTTTATGAAATCAAAAATTAGTGGAAAAAAATGTATTGGGGAACAAAGAAAAGTTAATAAGTGTAGGACTGAATCTGGTAAAAAATATATATATACATTGCTTTTTGTATTGTTGTAAAATACATTCATGGAAAACAAGTAATATATATAAACATATATACTGTACAATTTAAATATATTTCTTTTAAACGTACTGCACAGTAATGAGGCAGCACCATATGACAAATGAGACGAACAAGAAAGGCTATTACTAATCTTTCATTGCTCAAAAATATTATAATACGAAAGGCTCCAATACAGAGCGGCATAAAGCACTTATGCGCATCCCGTGCGCAGAATGATGCGCTTGAAGCAACACTGAGTCACAGCGCGCAGGTGCAAAGTACTTATGAGCATCCCGCGCGCAGAATGATGCGCTTGAAGCAACACTGAGTCACAGCGATTAGGCACAGCGCTCTGGAGTCCACAAAGAGAAGAAGCACAAAATAAAAATATATTAATAGTGTATTAAATCTGTGCGACAGTTTATTGAGCCTTTTCTTTTAACTGTTTTAAATTTCAGTTAATGTTACTGTGCTTGTGAAGAACCATTCATAGTGCTCTCTACGACGATGTTGAGATCTAGCAGACACCTGGTAGAAAGTGACACGATTTAGAAACAGCAGGAGACTCTAAATAGATAAAATCATTTTGTGCAAAACCATTGCACTTTATTTACAGATCAAGTATAATAGGAACAGTGGAGAGAGTTTTATCGTCTTGACTCTAGTAACAGAACGTGGCACGCAGTTTGAAAGCTGAATGGATGATGATGGACAGCTGCATCGGAGATAAGTGTTTACGTGAACTTGACTTAAATATTCATCTATACTTCCCATTAAATTATGTAACGGCTTCAGAACACTTGAAATATAGTGCACTAAATCGTTATGGTGTTTTATAATGTGTTTGTGGCTTTTTTGGGGCTTAACAATAACAAAATAGTAGCTATGCAGAAAATCAAATTTGGATCTGTCTCGTCAGACCGATACTCCGATCTAGCAGAAAATGCCAGTATAGAAGCGATAACAATCCTGAATATCGGATCGGTGCGCACCCCTACCCTTCACACTGATATTGCTTTGTATAACAGTTCCACTTTTAATTAGCACAAGGCATCTTTTTTTCATCTACTTCTCCTCACACAGGTGACAACTTTGAAATAAATAAATAAAGATGGCCAAAAGAACAAGATAATACATACATTTATTATATAAAGGTTGTCATGGGTGGAGTATTTTTCTCCATTTTTCCTGGATTCATCATTACATCGGATGTGACATAGGGTTATTACCGAAGCAAAAATGGTGAGATAACAAATCCAGAGAAGTTAAAAAGGATTGATTGCACTCCAGGGAGGTCCGTGCATGAATGGTGCCATGTGACCCAATCTCCGGTTGCTCCCTTCACTCCTTCTCCTGCCAAGAGCTCCACCATCCTTCCTCCCACATAATAAATCATTTCTACTGATTGACCCCTCAATCATTCCCCATTCATACCTTAAAATAACAATGAGTGCTGGCAGGAGGAGATGGAAACATGGTATCCGCCCACAGAGGTAGTTAATTGTTTAAAAAATTATCTCATTAATGTACTGAGATGACATGGGGTTCAAATGATTTATGTAAGGTTCACCTATTCTTGATTAAACGAGGGGTATACAGAAGTTGCAGAAATGTTGACGCTGTGTTCAGAATACAATACTAGCCAGGGTTGCCAGGCCTGCATTGCAAAAACAGCTCAATTGCTACACAAAACCGGCCCAATTAAGGGCAAAAACTAGCCCAATCACATTTTGGGGGACATTGGCTATTAAAATAATTTTACAGCGCTATGCACAGCATATATATTGTAGAAACATTAAGAGTGGTATGGTAGTATTCTTAGAAAAGCACAGTGCAGGAAAACAGCTGTTGTTGATCTTTATATTTCTACAGTGTGGACATAAAGCTTATTTAGTCACTCTCTTCCTCAATGATGCAGTGTCAACACACACTCTTTGCTCAGAGACACCAAATGCGTCCCATTTGCAACAGACAACTGTAATTCATGGGCATAATTAGAGCGATTGGAACAGCATTGGGCCGCGTCCAGGTGAGACAGATATGGGTCAAAGCAGTTAGCCAGTCATCTGAGAGATAGCAGGAGGAAGGGTAAAGGCTGCTGACAGGTTCAATCCCAGAAGAGCCTTGTGATTGACAGCAGCTTCACATCCAAAACACTTCCTCAGCATCTGGCCAGCTGATTGGTGGGTCACATGCCCGTTGAGAGGATCTGGCTACAGCTCACCACCACACATGCTGTTCATAGTGACTGATCTAAGCTCTGGGAATATGACAGAAATGTTTTTAGCCATCCTGTTTATTTATGTTAGGCAGCGTACATGGAGCTGTTTCAAGGAGCTGACAGGTTTAGTGAAGGTAAGGGATGTTGCATGGGTAGTCTCACAGCTTTGTGCAGGAAAGCAGTGGAGGAATCCAGAGAGAATTAAGGGATGTTGCATGAGTCTCACAGCTTTGTGCAGGAAAGCAGTCCAGGAATCAAGAACCTAAACTTATATGAGCTGCAATTAGTGACCGAACAATGTAACAAAGAAGGTTAATTTACACTGGAATTTTAGAAGTACAAATATATTCACACCTATTGTGAAAGGAACTTTGTGATGTTACTATATGTCTTTCTTTCTTCTGTGGAATACAAACGAACATGTTCAAGTTACTCAATGCAAATGGACGGTCATACCGTAAATCTCCACGAAGGGGGAAAAATTGCCATCAAAAAACATAAAATGATTTAATAAAAATACACCACTGCATCTCATGTCTGCTTAAAGGGACAGTTCAACTAAAAATGCAAACGTTGTTCCATGAAAATGTTGTGATTGTGGTTTTATATGCAACACAGCATGAATGTATTCTTTCTTTTGAATACAACATGATATATTTTAAGAATGTTGGTATTCAAACTGTTGCTGATAACCATAGACCTCAATAGTATTGCAATAAGTCAATGGCTACTAGCAACTATTTGGTTACCAACATTCTTCAAAATATCTTATTTTGTGTTCAAAGAAAAAAGAAAACCAAAAAGGTTTGGAAGAACTTGAGAGTAAATTACATTTTTGGGTGAAGTATTCTTTTAAGTGAGCTCTTATGATAGGCCTAGTCCACAGAAAATCTTCCCTCAGGGACCATTTACATAGAACACATTTTTTGACTGAAAAAAGGTGCCTGTGGCTATGTTTCTGCAAAATAACATTACATTTTTTTCGTTTCATGATGAACTTTCATGTCCTATGAACATAAAAGTATGTAAGTACCACAACAGAACGTCCAGAAATGTGGTTAGGAACCACTGCTCTATAGCTATTGAAAATAGTTATGTTGCATAAACTCTTATCTAAACCTAACGATAGTATTAACAAAAGCACATGTAAGATACACAAAAATATACAAAAATTTAAAATGAAAGAATCACCTGTGCCATTTGCCATACTTACTTTTTTTATTGAGTGTCTTTACTCATGAATACAAATGGAAATCTAAAATACTACTAATAATAATTTTCACAACTAATTTCCAAACAATAACAGTTCTTGTAGACCACATCTATCAACATCCAAAAAAGGACAAAAACATACAGGCACCATACAAGTATCATTGTACTATTCTCGCACTGTCATGTTATGGAAAAGCAAGCATACAAATTTCAAAACCCCCCTTTTGTGTTGCACATAAACATGACAGCATATGGTTTGGAATAATACAAAGATTTGTAAATAATGTTTGGTGTGCTATTCCTTTAAGCTATTTGGGTTAATTCTGTAGGGAACACTTGCTTTATTATAATTGTAATTACCTCTGCTCTTAAATGAGCACATTGTTAATTTAGCTCACAGATACTTCTGCTGGTATTCCAGGCATTCGGGGGAGTAGATGTGTCCTAGGTAACAGCAGTGGCAGCATGTAATTTACAGAAACCTTTTACCTGTCACAGGGACTCTACAGTGCAGTGATTGTCAAGGCAGATACAGCGTATTTCTAACCCCTAAAAGGCAATTACTGCAGCCCACCCTTTGGGAGGTGATAGAACAGAGAAAGGTGGTTATAGGACACGACGAAGGTGCTGTTGAGAGGTCTAATTAGAACGCACATGTTCTTAGACATGGTCTGAGCAGATCAAACTGACGTATGACAATACGGACGATTAATGCATGTAAGCCACCTTGTTCCAGGCCCCCAGCATGCCTTGAGCTAAAGCAGCAGCCATTATGGACAATTACAGACTACAGCTGCCAATTCCATGATGCACAAGTGGTCAAATTTGTCCAGAGATTACAGGCCTCAGCAAGCGGATTTGGTCAGGATAAGATGTTGATGGTGTCTAAATTGATTGTTGCGGCTTCATGACTCAGACTGTTAAACCCGAAAGTTCCATAAATAAATACAGACCTTTGCATGACAATAGCATGTAGATTTGTAAGTCATTTTCCAACTTGGCTCTTTGAAGGCATTCTCACACTGACTCTCAAAAAGCAATGTTGCAATACTGGTAATTATTTGTGCTCCACCTAAATGTACTCTTGAAATATTTTATACAGTCCTATAATGAATATTGATTGACTCGTTACTTTTCTTTCTTAGTACTCTACTGTCACGGATCTGTCTGTCTTTCTCCCTCTCCAATCACAACGCACACCCTCACCTGGTTTCACCCGAGCCTTGATTGAAAGCACCTGCACCTCATTGGCAACCGATCACCCGAGCACTACTTAAGCACACTTCCCACTCCAGTCAAGGGTCTGATCTCGTTTCTACGAAGTGGACTCCTGAAGCTATCTCAGATATATACCTGTTTCTAACCTTCCTGTTTACCTACCTCCTGTGTCCTCTCCAGCGTTGTGTTCTCCAATCTCCTGTGTCCAGTTTCTCCAGCGGTCGGTTCATCCAAGTCTCATGTTGAGGTGTGTGGTTCCTCCCATGTCCACAAGTTCCTGTTAAGACATATACCCTCCAGTTATCTACTCATCATTGATTTATCGTACCTTGAGTAAGATATCCATTCATCTGCATTACTCTGCTGTCAAAATAAGCCCATTGCTTTTGAATTAACCCTTTGTGTGAAGTCTACTTACCATAACATCTACATTTATGTATGGTAGAAACCACATTATAGTCAAAATATACTAAAAAGGCATAAATGTAGAATATACTGGAGGTTCAAAATGTTATCCAAGCAGTATTTGGGTATTGTTTGATTAAACTACAACAACATTTTTGATGTTATGCTCATGTAGATTGCAAAATTGCAATCTATTGATTATAATGTTTTGTGCTTTAACAGTTTTACTACAACCCGAATTCTGAAAATGAAAACTAAAATAATTTAAAATCACATGAGCCAATGTTTTATTCACAATAGAACATAGATAACCTAACAAATGTTTAAACTGCAAAATTTTTACATTTTATGCACAGAATTAGCTCATTTCAAATTTGATGCCTGCTACAGGTCTCAAAATAGTTGAGACAGGGGCATGTTTACCATGGTGTAGCGTCTTCTCTTCTTTTCAAAACAGTTTGAAGACGTCTGGGCATCGAGGTTATGAGTTTCTGGAATTTTGGTGTTGAAATTTGGTCCCATTCTTGCCTGATATAGGTTTCCAGCTGCTGATGAGTTCGTGGTCATCTTTGACATATTTTTCGTTTAATGATGCACCAAATGTTCTCTATAGGTGAAAGATCTGGACTGCAGGCAGGCCAATTCAGCACACGGACTCTTCTACTACGAAGCCATACTGTTGTAATAGCTGCAGTATGTGGTTTTGCATTGTCTTGCTGAAATACAAAAGGCCTTGCCTGAAGGACACGCATTACCGCGGGAGTAGGGGTGCTGAGGGGGATGCAGAACCCCCTGGTGTGTATCCCAATAAAAAAGGAGGGTGCTGGGGGTGTGGTGTTAAAAAATAAATAAATGAAAATTTTGTAACAGAAAATAAATAAAACTAATTGTATTAATTTGTATATTCATTAAAATTAATAGAAAAACTAAGCCTACAATGACAATAAGCAACAGTAGAACATGAATTAAGTTGAATCAAATTTGATTGTGAAAGACGTTTCAACTTAAACAGACTTAGGAAGTCGTTTGCTGCCATTACTTTTTGATCACATTATTACCTGCACCGTGTCCAAATCAAGAATTAATGACCATTTCTACAGCCATTGCAAAGATACAGCAGAGAAAGATTGAGAGCGTCTATTTACCTCAGCAGCAACCAATCTCGCATATGCAGCGCTTATTTTGATATTTAACGTTTGATATTTCCTATTCTTGGAACAAAATTAATGCTTAACGTTGGTTCAGTATTAAGCTACCCTTAATGAAAAAAAAGTCCACACACAACATCAGTACAAGTAGTATATATTAAATACAAAACTTTTATTAACTGACTGAATAAGACATACGCGCTTTGTAACATAAAATGTTTTTGGATTTTCCCCTTACTTCAAACGGATGCTTAGTTTGGCTCATTATTGTTATTAATAATAATAATAATAAAGGCTATAGCCTACAATAACAAATTCACTTAGGCCTATATTTAACTTTGAACTTTTATTAACAATATGAATAAGGGAAATATGTTTCACCCGCATTATAACACAAATAAATAAACGGTCTTTGGATTTCCCCTTTCTTTAAAACGATCGTAGTTTGGGGTTCATTATTAATTAAAACACATCAGCCTTAACATAGTACAATGGCACATTTGCATAGGCCTATATTAAACATCTAACTTGTATTAACAAAATGAATAAGACAGATATAGCTTACTTGTGTTGTATAAGGTATTTTCTCTCTTTTAAAACAAATGCATTGTGGTGCATTGTTTTATTTATTTATAATTTTTTTCTTTATGAAAACAGCAACAAAGACAAACTTGTTTATATTAAACGAATAAAATAAACTTTTACTAACGAAAATTGCGCTTTTGGATCATAGTATCTTGCATCACTCTTGTCACGTGACCAAACCCCCCCTTTTTATTTCTCAGCCCCTCTTCTCAAAATACGTTCCTGCAGCTATGAACACACGTCATCTGGAGGGGAGCATATGTTGCTCTAAAACCTTTTATATACTTGTCAGAATTCATAGTGCCTTCCAAAACATGAAAGCTGCCCATACCATATGCATTTATCAGAGATGCTGGCTTTTGAACTGAACACTGATAACATGCTGGAAGGTCTCCTTCCTCGTTTAGGACACGGCATCTGTGATTTCCAACAAGAATGTTAAATTTGGACTCGTCTGACCATAAACACTTTTCCAATTTGAAACGGTCCATTTAAAATGAACCTTGGCCCACAGGACACGACAGCGCTTCTGAATCATGTTCACATATGGCTTCCTTTTTGCATGATAGAGCTTTAGTTAGTATCTGCAGATGGCATGGTAGATTGTGTTTATCGACAGTGGTTTCTGGAAGTATTCCTGGGCCCATTTAGTAGTTTCAATGACAGAATCATGCCGATGAGTGATACAGTGTCATCTGAGGGCCCGAAGACCACGGGCATCCCTTATGCACAGTTTACTCCAGTTTCTCTGAATCTTTTTATGGTGTTATGCATTGTAGATCATGAGATTTGCAAACAAAAGTATTCCACAATCTTTTTACACACTCTTTCAAAGATTAGAGAGCCTCTGTCCATCTTTACTTCTGAAAGACTCTGCCTCTCTGACATCCCTTTTATAGCTAATAATGTTACAGACCTGATGCCAATTAACTTAATTATTTGCTAGATGTTCTCCCAGCTGAATCTTTTTAAAATGAGCTCATTTAGTGGATACAAGTGTAAAATGTCTCCGTTTAAACATTTGTAATGTTATCTATGTTCTATTGTGAATAAAATATTGGCTTATGTGATTTGAAAGTCTTTTAATTTAGAAAATGTCCCAACATTTCCAGAATTCGGGTTGTAATTTTACTGTATAGATAGACAGACACACAGACGCACGCGTGCGCGCGCACACACACACACACACACACACACTTTGAATTTGGTTACAATTTAACTTTCTTGTATATGGATTGCAGTGTTGCATCCTCTTTGTCTGTCTCAATTCAAACTCAGGAATACAATTATAAATAGTCCACAACCTTTCTCTTGAGGGTGTTTCAGAAAAGAGATTGATTTTCTTTATATGTGGATGAAATTGTTCATAGTCATTTTTCATAGACAGTTAAGTGCACTCAGATGTTTTGTTGCCAGTTATGTATACCAACTGAGAAGTTCCTTTTTGAGGTTAGATTTAGAGCACACCTTCTTTCGGCATGCAGTTTACAGAGACTACAGGGAGGCAGTAGCCAGTTTTCTCTGTATGGTTGGATGAGCACCTGGCCATTGCAGCCGGGTCCACACAGAACCAGAGGGGAGCGCAGGTCATTCGCTCTTATTAATGAGGGAAGAGAATATAATTGAAAGTAGAGTGCACCTGTAATATATGTGTGTAAGGAGAGCTGGGGAAAAAGCAAGTAACCAGCTGGGGAAGTAACTGAAGTCTCACCACACAGGTCTCTCAAAGTGCTGAGTCAATTGAGGTATGTGTGTTTAGGGGATATGGCTCTCTCCTCTCTAGAGTCAAGCACAGCTGCCACCCACACAGCAGAGTGCTTCATTATCAGGCCCTTGCACCTGCAGCCGCCCTATAAAGTGGCACAGTGCAATTACAACTGGAATAAGAATGACCCTTAAGCAAATGCCAGTAATGGGTAAAGAAAGCAGTGTTGTGGGTGGTCTAGTTCTCTCAAAACCCACCTTAATGTTTTATCTTCATTTGCATACCACATTAGATGGGTTCTGCTGATTCTATTTTAGAATAATCAGTCATAATGACTGTTCATGGCCCAAATTATACACCCTTCCCTGCTAAGTCACAATACAATGGGATGATTTAAATAACTATTTAAGCAACTTTTGAACATTTTATATGGAATAGAGCTGGCCAAATGATAATCTTAGTACGTGGTGCAAAAAAAATAATTATATTATAGAATTATAATTCTCCACTTTAAAACACATAACAGTAAGAATGATATTTTCTGAAAGAAAAAGATAAAAAATGTAACTCATTGAAAATAATATATGCATCTAAACTCCATATAAATCAGAGCACCACCTTTAGCAAAAACAAGGATCATATTACACACTATGAAAGTATTGGAATTTAGACACAGCATGTGACAGTTTTTGCATCTGTTTTTATTTATAATATTTTTGTTACATGAAAAATGAATAAGAATAATTAAGTTAAACAATGATGATTTATAATAAAAAATTACTGGCAGAAGTTTTGTTTAATTAAATAAATCTGTTGGAGGCGGGAATATAGCTCTCATTTTTGACTTAGATCATCGTGCTTGATGCACTTCATGTTATGTATATGCATGATAGTTATGTATCAAAACAGTGTAACCAATTTCAGCTTCAGTTAACAATTAAATTATATGAGATCCTGCATTTTTTAATCAGTTTATTTAAATTTAAGTTTGAATGACATGTTCAGCCAATTTGATTCATCTTAAAAAATGTAAGGCAGCAGCTGGTTTTTACAGTGAAGAGCTGATCTATCTTGTTTTATTCCACCTTTCTAGTTGTATATTTTATATATTTATTTGTAAGATAATTTTTAGTGTAAAGTCTTATCAAATATTATTAAAACCTGTTGTTAAATTAAGTATTAAAATAGTAATAATGCTTGTATATGTTGTCTTATATTAAAAATACAAAAATAAAACTTCAATAAACACAATTTAATCAAATTAGGTGGATAAATCAATTTTAAACCTTGTGGGAAAGCTAGTAATAAAAATGAGTTATTGGAAATATTATCTCTCTTCCAACAATAGTATGTTTAGTAGAAAAATAAATATACGCTTAAACAAGACGTTCCTTAGATAACCAACCATATAAATCATTTTTAAAATATAAATCAGGGTTCGTTTTCCCCCTGATAGACCAAAAAAAGCTGAATTTAAAACATAAACGTTTTTTGGATCCAAATGCAAACTTTATGACTTCATCCTTGCAACTAGATAATTATTTTCTGCTTAATTTTCACATACAGTAATTTTCATGCTGAGCAATCAGATTTTGGATTAAGAAAATAAAATCAAAAGAGAGAGATAAACAAGTCTAATTTGTTTCATACAGATTCAAATTGAGACACTTGCTTAAGTCTGTTAAGTGTGAGACCACATTGGAAATCTGGAGTTCAAAATAGAAACATATCCAAAATTCCTGTAAATAAGCTAACTTTAAGAATAAAAAAAGAGTTTATTATGCAAATAAATAAGAAATATTTAAATTCCACAGTTTCTACCTCCCTAATTAGACTAAATGTCTGTAAATTTGTGAAACTTGTCATGTTAACTCCAGTTAACATGAAACTTAAAAAAGTTCAAGCACTTACTGCCATTAAAGCAAAAGGTGTGCAGAACAACAAATACCACACTCTCAGAAAAAAATTAAAATAAAGGTAAACTGTCACTGGGACAGTACCCTTTCAAAAGGAGCTACAGCTTTTGTACCTTTTTTTCTGAGAGTGTATGATAAGGTATGATATGATCTTTGTGGTTTAGAAATTAATTATTTTCCAATTAAATTTGCTGCACAAATTGCTTTGTTAATGTAATTTGAAATGACATGTATTCCGTTAGGAGGAAAAAAAACTTTCATATTTCATGCATTATGGTCTTACATCTCCTCTTGAGTTGAAGAGATCTCAATTATGCTCAGATTTGCTAAAATACTAATATCTGGAATCAAAAATAATTTGGTAAATGTGTCTGTTAAGGTGGATTAATCCAGATCAACATTAAGTGGACAACAAATTGTATCAATATTTTAACTGTTTGGTGCCGTTTTCCCCCTTTTTTCTATATATTTCTTTATAGTGTTGTCAAGAAGACTCTCGACTTATTATATGTTCTTGCTCATTCTCAAACCCACAACCACCCATTTATTTCTGCTGTTGTTTCCCCCTCTCATGGGAACTTGGTCACTGTGAAGTGAATTTGGAGGAAGCAATACCACCACTCACATGCCATAGCTTACCATTGATCTAGATCAAGACCAGACCTTCCAGTCCTCTGAATAAGACACGCTCGCGTGACGTTCTGCTCGCTCAGGGCTGGCATTCAGACTCCCCCGGTTACAAAATATTGATTACTTTTTTCCTTCCCTTGTGTTTTGACCCTTTTTTGGTTTTTACTTTGACAGCCTCCCACATGGCAAAGGCCGATAAACAAAAACCTTCTGAGTGATAAACTGAAGAAAAAGAGTTAACAGACGAAGAAGAAGAAAAAGATTGCTGAGATGATTTGAAGAAAATATGGTAAACAAATGGACTACTCTTTATTACATATTTCATATTTAAAGCTCAAAATAATTGTGAACTGTGAATCTCAAAATTAAGTTAACATAATATCACAGTGGGTTTTATATAGCTTTTTAATCATTGTTTTAAGCTACTTTTGTAGTTTTTATTTTCTAAAAATATTCACTGTATTTATTAGTAATTTAATGCTTGTTAATGTTAATATAATAAAGGTTGCAACAGTAAACTAAATCAAATTACACCATTTCAGGATACTTTAGACATTCTGTTAACTCTTATTATTTTGAAACTACGTGTCAACTAAATTTCATTATAGCATGAAGGTTAGGGTTAGTAGATTAAGTTGAAACTTAAAAGTTAATGTGGAAAATGTATGTCAAACAAAGTGTTAGCAAATATTAGTACAGTGGATATGACTGATAGTTGATATGTAGTTTCAAAGTTGCTTATAGTTAGTAGAATGTCTATTGTGGACATTAACTAATTAACTAAATGAATGAATGAATGAATAATGTCTTTCAATCAAAAAAGTATTCTCCTCCACTGGATGCCAGTGGTGTTTGAGAAGAAAAGTGGTCTTCCACAATCCACAGAAAACTTACATTCTGGCCTGGTTCCATTCTTTTACAGAAAACACTGTTCCAATCAATTCCCGATTGATAAAATGAAGGCTCTCTCTTTTTTTCTATTTCATTCAGAAACACATAATGAAAGTAAAATGAGTTTCAAACACTGTTTCATGTTGACTTTAAAGACAAAGTTTTGAATAAAACTGAAAAACTTTATTAAAATATTAATTCTTGATTCAATTAAATGTTTCTTGGGAATACTGTTTTAATTGGTGATCAATTTAAAGGGTGCAGTTTAGTTTCACTAGCATTAGCAGTGCATTTGATGATTTCTGTGGGTGGCTTGTGATTTTCATTTGTTTGTCTTGCCACAACATTTAATTTCTGGTTAATACAATTGCATGCATTTAGTTGCAAACTTTCAATGCATAAATACATGTACAGGTGCATCTCAATAAATTAGAATGTCATGGAAAAGTTAATTTATTTCAGTAATTCAACTCCAATTGTAAAACTCATGTATTAAATAAATTCAATGCACACAGACCGAAGTAGTTTGTCTTTGGTTCTTTTAATTGTGATGATTTTGTCTCACATTTAACAAAAACCCACCAATTCACTCTCAACTAATTAGAATATGGTGACATGCCAATCAGCTAATCAACTCAAAACACCTGCAAAGGTTTCCTGAGCCTTCAAAATGGTCTTTCAGTTTGGTTCACTAGGCTACACAATCATGGGGAAGACTGCTGATCTGACAGTTGTCCAGAAGACAATCATTGACACCCTTCACAAGGAGGGTAAGCCACAAACATTCATTGCCAAAGAAGCTGGCTGTTCACAGAGTGCTGTATCCAAGCATGTTAACAGAAAGCTGAGTGGAAAGAAAAAGTGTGGAAGAAAAAGATGCACAATCAACCGAGAGAACCGCAGCCTTATGAGGATTGTCAAGCAAAATCCATTCAAGAATTTGGGTGAACTTCACAAGGAATGGGCTGAGGCTGGGGTCAAGGCATCAAGAGCCACCACACACAGACGTGTCAAGGAATTTGGCTACAATTGTCGTCAGAGGCGTCTTACCTGGGCTAAGGAGAAGAAGAACTGGACTGTTGCCCAGTGGACCAAAGTCCTTAATTTTTGTTAATAAAAGTTGTATTTATTTGTTTAATATAAGCAAGTTTGTCTTTATTGTTGCTGTTTTCATAAAGAAGAAAAATACATAAATAATCAACCACAACGCATTTGTTTTAAAAGAGAGAAAATACCTTATACAATGCAAATAAGCTATATCTGTCTTATTCCTTTTGTTAATAAAAGTTAGATGTTTAATATAGGCCTATGCAAATTTTACTATTTTATGACTGATGTTTTAATAGGCTAATAAAGAACCCCAAACTACGATCGTTTTAAAGAAAGGGTAAATCCAAAGACCGTTTATTTATTTGTTACAATGCGGGTAAACATATTTCCCTTATTTATATTGTTAATAAAAGTTAAAAGTTTAATATAAGTTAATTTGTCTTTGTAGGCTATAGCCTTTATTATTATTATTAATAATAACAATAATGAGCCAAACTCGCATTCGCGTTCGCAGTAAGGGGAAAATCCAAAAACATTTTATTTATTTGTTACAACACTGGTATGTCTTATTCAGTCAGTTAATAAAAGTTGTATGTTTATTATAAGCTACTTTGTCATTGTACTGCTGTTGTGTGTGGGATTTTTTTTTCATTAAGAATAGTACTGAATCAACCTTTAGCATTAATTTTGTTCCAAGAATAGGAAAGATCTAACGTTAAAGATCAGAATAAGCGCTGCAGATGTGATCAATGTTTCTCTGCTGTATCTTTGCAACGGTTGTAGAAATGGTCGTTAATTTTTTTATTCCGACGCGGTGCAGGTAATAATATGATCAAAATGTCATTGCAACAAACGACTTCCTAAGTCAGTTAGAAACGTCTTTCACAATCAATTTGATTCAACTTAGTTTATGTTCTACTGTTGCTTATTGTTATTGTAGGCTTAGGATTTTTTCTATTAATTTGAATGAATATACAAAATAATAAAATTAGTTATTTTCTGGAAGAGCCCCAGTTTACTAAGAAATTTTGGAGCACTTCATGCTTCCTTCTGCTCACCAACTTTTTAAAGATGCTGATTTCATTTTTCAGCAGGATTTGGCACCTGCCATCACTGCCAAAAGCACCAAAAGTTGGTTAAATGACCATGGTGTCGGTGTGCTTAACTGGCCAGCAAACTCACCAGACCAGGGTATTGTCAAGAGGAAAATGAGAAACAAGAGACCAAAAAATGCAGATGAGCTGAAGGCCACTGTCAAAGAAACCTGGGCTTCCATACCACCTCAGCAGTGCCACAAACTGATCACCTCCATGCCACGCCGAATTGAGGCAGTAATTAAAGCAAAGGGAGCCCCTACCAAGTATTGAGTACATATACAGTAAAGGAACATACTTTCCAGCAAGGCCAACAATTAACAAAAAAAAAATTATTGGTCTTATGAAGTATTCTAATTTGTTGAGAGTGAATTTGGTGGCTTTTTGTTAAATGTGAGCCAAAATCATCACAATTAAAAGAACCAGAGACTTAAATTACTTCAGTCTGTGTGCATTGAATTAATTTAATACACGTGTTTCACAATTTGAGTTGAATTACTGAAATAAATGAACTTTTCCAAGACTTTCTAATTTATTGAGATGCACCTGTATGTACAAACAAATAAAAAAATAAAAATAAAACAGCTTTGAAAAGTTCTATTGTGACTGAATTGTCAGCAAGTGTAATTGAATGCAGACGACTAATAATGTTTGAGGGCATTGGTGCGGTGGCTCTAGTGTGATTCTCTCTCTGCTGATGGGAGCAGATAGGCCCTTTCATTATTTCTAGCACCGTCCTGACAACAGTGCGCCACAGAGGCACTGGTGACCTTGCCGACGGGAGTCCTGCATTAAACACTAATTAGGATGACTTTGGGAGAGCAGCACCACAGGAGAGGAAGAAAGAGAGAGATACAGAAATACAAAACATGATGAAAAGAACAGGTAACAATACTGTCTTACAAAAGAAGAAAGAAACTAAAAATATACATAGATCAAACCCTCAGATCCCTGATCAGCATATAGATTGAAAATAACACTCAGAAATGTCTATAAAAGACGTCACAATATATTGTATGAAGAAAATTGTTGTAACTTTCTGAATTTTCACAGGTATTTTACCCATATTTGAATTAAGAATTGCATTGTGTTGTGCTTTAGAGTTGTGTGTGTGTGTGTGTGTGTGTTTTGTGTGTGTTTTATGCTAGTAATATGCATGCTAATAAGCAACTACTTAAGAGTGAATAATATTCCCTATTCTAAAGTTTTACCAAATCTGTTCACAAAGGCTGTTGTGTAAACAAGTGAACACCGGGTGAAAAGACACCGTTAGTCTTAAGGCAAGATAAAACAAATTTGAACCCCAATTCTGGGGAAGTGAGTCTATAAATAATTTACTCAACCAATTAGCAATTGCAAATACTCAACCAATTGAGACACTCCAGAGAGTTCATGTTTGAGTGTTCATGTTTGAGTGTCCACAAATGTAACCCCACTACTGTGTGTAGCCTGCTTTAGACACATGGTGTACAAAATGTATGACATTTCACTATGAAGTAAAATTTTAGAATGGACATTTCTAAAAGGAGATGTATCAAAGATATGTAAGTGTTTGCATTAATAAAGTTCACATTTTAGTCATATTCACTGAAGTTCACACTTTAATATGCTTAAAACCATTAGCTTGTATCTGATTGACTTAGCTTGCCAGGTCCATATAATTAAATATCTAAGATAAATGTTCATGAACTAACATGTTGCTATGGATATGTAGCTTGAAGAACCATGTAAATACAATGTTTGATCATTTTCTTGCTAAATGTAGCTTAACATATTCCCAAGCAGAATCATATGTAGCCTATATTTTCTGAGTAATGTCTGCAAAATAATCATCACTTATTATTTTTGGACAGACAGAAATTTTGATTGCAAAGTTTCCACTAATGTATTTAGTGTTGTCAGTACAATCGCTCACAAAGACATTTGTGCCATTTTAATGAGTTTTTACCCCAACACTGGTCTATTAACGAATCAGTGATTTATTTCTCTGACTCTAAACATACTACTACCATTGCTAAATCTTGGGATTTCCATGACATCTGCATGTTGTTTATTCTAATAATAAAAAGAATAATGATGAACCCTGAGATATAATGAGTTGTTGACACAACAAGGTCTAGAGAAACGTGAAACGCAAGCTTTTCTTAACTCCAGGGAAGCTACATGTTAAACTTTAATTGCTTGACTATTCAAAACACTTCACAATGAAATAATCACATTATGTCTCCACACACTGTAGCATTGCGGGACTTCTGTCAGCTTTGACAGTTTCTTCAGTGACATAAACACTTGTGAATGCAGTCATACGTTTCCATTGTCATGTTATGGCAGCAGAGGGAGAGGGCAGATGTATGGTGCTACATTCCAGAGGGTTGTTGGAACCTGGCGTATGATGGACAGATGTTGTGGATGAGTGGGTGAGTCTCTGGCAAAGGAGCGAATAGTGCGGGCAAACCTCTGGGCTCCTTCACAGCTGTTCCCCTCAGTTCTTCATCTGGTCGCCAAAGTAATTCGCTGTAAAGCAGCTCATTTTTAAATAAGATTACTCATTATCTGCATAGCACTTTTATTTGACACTGTTTACTGAAGAGGAAAACAACACAATTGCTTTGTCAAATGTTTGCATTTTACATACACCATCTGAGGTGTGCAGGAGTAACTAATTAAGTGTTGAGGCTTCTGTGACAGTAGGTCAGCTGTTACCAGGTGTAGCTTTTTCTGTAACACGGTTATTTATTTATTTATTTACTTAGATCAGATATGCTTTGTCAAAAAACTTAGGGAAGTCAAATTTATTTTAGATTAGCTTTAAAATTAATTTGCTTGCGCAGACAGGTCATCTCACTATGTTTTTTGACTGATAATATAAATTGATATAAATTGGATTTTTTTCTATTTTGATTAGTTATATTTAGTGTAAATTCACTGAGAACAGCTAATTTAATATACATATATGCTGAGAGCTTTTGTTTAATGCTGTTTACTGAAGTGGAAAATAAATCTTGTCAAAATTTAGCATTTTCCTATACCATCTGAGGAAATAGGTGTTCAGAACTAACTAAAAGTATAAACATCTAACTACATTTTTCAATAGTGGGACAGTATGTCAGCTGCTTTACCAAACAAAAGGGTTTTTAGATTTCGCTTTAGATTAATTTGTTTGCATGAACATGTCAGGTAAAGAAACACTGCATTGGTATAGTAGAATGCTATTTAATTAATTGCTTCTATTTATCACTCACAGTTTTTGACCCACACATGTCATGAATTTACTTATCAGGGCTTAATTATTTGTGTTTGGTATTTTAGTGGGGCAAAGAACTGCTGCTTATTTACTGGCAACCTACAATCTACTTTTCCAGACGCTATCAGTGCTTAAGTAGCATTGCACTCTGGGTCATTATAATTCTTCAGAAAAAACAGGTCTCCTTTGTATGTAAATTTGGCTCATTATAGATCGCCTTTTATTCACAAAACTCTATTGCACTATTTGCAAGCCACAATTAATGTTGCACTATTACCGCTCACAGAAACCAACCAGTATATTTAATTTAAAAGAGGTGTTTGTGTACATTTTCTATTGATCACGGCAGCAGTTTTTCATCAAATAGTGGAAAAGAGTATAATAACTGGGCATATATCCAGAAGTGCCAGTGAAGCGCACTTTCAGCATTTTAAATAGCCAATTTAAGTGCCTGGAACGCAGTATTGTACTGAATCTGTACAGTCCCTGTAAAGTATGCCATAACCAGTGTTGAAGGAAAAGTTAGTTTTAAAAGTAATGCATTACAATATTGCGTTACTCCCTAAAAAAGTAACTAATTACGTTACTTAGTTACTTTTTATGGAAAGTAATGTGTTTATATTACTTTTGCGTTACTTTTGCGTTACTTTTTAAATATGAGCAGGGCTTGATTGTTTGTTTTTAATACAAGGAGTTCTATTTATAGCAAATGTAAAAGACCTTTCACACCAAAAAGTGTAATGAATAAACCTCAGGCTGAATGAAAAAATAAATTCACGTCTGTACAGTAGAACGCAGAAAAAGAAGGTTCAACACTCTTCAGCAATAAAAAAAAAACAACGAAGCACAATTGTTAGTTTATCTAAAGTAATTTTGCTTATTAGTATGGTTGAACTGGATCATCAAAGGTCAGCAGCAAACACATTGGTTAATAAAATGAGTTTAGATATATTTGTGTTGTTTAACATTTAATTATTGCAGGTTTGCGTCATATTCTGAGTTTGCATTTCACTGTTTTAATTCATTTTGATGAATACTGAATCTGTTTTTTGCGAGTGGGATGAATTAATACACATTCACATTTAGTCTCTAGAACTACAGTAAGATCATGTTCACACAGCGCACTGTCAGTCAATAAATGGAAAAAAGTAACTGCAGAAAAGTAACTCAGATATTTTCTAGTAAATTAAAAAGTAATGCGTTACTTTACTAGTTACTTGAAAAAAGTAATATTATTACGTAACTCGCGTTACTTGTAATGCGTTACCCCCAACACTGGCCATAACTGTCCATATTGTGCTGCATCCTCATCAACCTAGCATTTAGAACTGACCTGCAGAACTGAAATGTTTTTAGGAACAACAAAGGATGATAATCCAGAAAATTGTCCTATGTTGTGCAAAGCATTGTTGAGGAGCCCATATCACTGCCATGAAGTATGTACTTGGCCAGTTTCAATTAGTACTCATTCAACTAGTTTTCATTCGGACCGTGCCATGCACTCAAACAGATAAAAGATTTGATAAAGCGCATTTGGTAATTGTATTTACCATCAAGCCTACAGTCTGTATGTACATATGCTGGGTTATTTGGGACTCATTATTCAGATTGAATGAATATTACAATGACAAATGGAAATTAAGCTTTGATGTCCTTTTGTGTTTGTGTAGCTTAATGGTCAAAGTGTGTGGGTTTAACCCAAAAATGTTTGTACATGTAGAGACACCATTTTGCTTTTAATTTAAAGAAGCTAAAATTTAGTCTTATAATTTTAAGTGACAACAAACTTTACTCACAGTAAATAGGGTCCGTTTTTTATTTTTGTGCACTTCAGCATGGTGATGATATGTGTAGCACCATACTGGATGTTTCTCCAGCCCTACTGTGTGCTAATAAATAAACAGATTCAGGGAAAGATTATTGCAGTCTTTTAAACAACCTTTGATTTCTTGAGGGTCATAACCTGGCCGCATTGGCAACTTTTTTCCTTGTTTTTTTTTACTCTCTGTGTAAACAGAACAATCTGTTTAATATGTAACACCAATATAAATATTTATACTGCATTGTGTAAAGTTTGGTTCAGTAACTTCATTCCAATGTTGAAACGATGTGGTGTCTCCTTAGGCATGTGAATCATGTTCTTATAGGCTCATAAAATCAAAATGAAACCTATTTACTTTCTTAATATACATTCGTGGCCTTTTTGTATTCCAAAAAGTTTTGTAATCTTTCATCAAAATGTAATAACTTGCTCTGTCTCCGAAACGCTTTTCTTATTAGCTGATGTCTCTAATGCATCTTATATGTTTTAACCCTTTCCCTCCAACCGCCTACATAAAGACCAATTTTTCACCATCTGATATTATCAATATTCAATATCTGTATACTTATTTAATATTTAGATTTAGTGTTTCTGCAGACATGTCTGTCTCCCAGTGTTGTTGAATGAAAAGTTAGTATAAAGTGTTTTGTGTGTAAATTACTACAATCAGCTCTTAAATAAACAAGCTGACATTCAGAACAATCTATATCTTCGATTTCTAAAATATACAAATATATTTAAAGGTATTTTTGGAAGAGTGCTTTGCATGTGCATACGTGCTGACTGAATCTGGAAAGAAAGCAAAATAACTGAGAAAAAAGACAATTCAATTTCAGATGCCATGTCCATAATTTATAGCAAAAAATCTAGCATTAATCCGGTATTAAACAGATTAATTAAAATAAGTTATTATTGTACCACCCGTGCGACATCATTAACCAGTGTGTTTGAATGACAAATTGGCAATATTGTTCCAGGAAAGAGTTGTGATTAGCTATTGTAGTTGATTTCTTCAATGGTACATCGTATTATGCTAGGTAAGTGAGTCTTTTTATATTAATACTTACAAATTATTCAGAATTTTAAAATGTATTGCATTCAAGAAGCATTTTACCTCATTAAAATAATAAATAATTTCTAGAGAGCAAATATTACTCCTTATAAAAAAATATATTTCTAGCACTGGCATAGACCGGATCGTTTTCACCTAGCATTGAAACTCTCCATGGGCCAGTTGAATTAACATAGTCATCATGTTAAGTTAATCAAGTGGTAATCTACCTTAATTTCAGATTTTAATTAGACCAATCTACATTTTTTATGTGACTGATTTAAAAGAAGTTATGACCATCTTGTGGAAACAAATTAGATGACTTGATTTTTTAAGACTAGTCTAAGCAGTTTATGCTGCTGGCCCAGATATCTTATCCTTTACATGTATGGCAATTTAAATTTGTCAGAATATCCACATCAAACTGTTGATTAGGAATCACTAGTTTAATTCACCTAACACGCTGTACCTCCAATAAACACTTGACTCCATAGAACTCTCAGACAGAAAGAAAGAAAGAAAGAAAGAAAGAAAGAAAGAAAGAAAGAAAGAAAGAAAGAAAGAAAGAAAGAAAGAAAGAAAGAAAGAAAGAAAGAAAGAAAGAAAGAAAATGAATGAATGCCTTCCTTCTGAGGAATCTCCCTCCTCTGCTTCAGTTATCTATTCCTTCTTGAGCATTCATACAAACCTTTATCTATTACAACTATTTGGGCTAAGGATCTTAACGAGGATGTGCATGTTTTATTTTCGGATCAGGTATGGGCAGTGGCGGATTTTGGCATGGGCGAACCGGGCAGTCGCCCGGGGCGGCCTTTTTTCATGACACGTGGGGGGCGGCACAAGCACTTGGAAAAAAAAATAAGGGGGGTCTCAGAGGGGGTCTCGCCCGGAGAGTAATTCAATGTAGAACCGCGACTGGGTATGGGGTATGTTTAAATTGTTTTCTAAAAACCCTAATTACCAAATGATTCATTGGAAATTGCTGCATAGGATGTACTTGACCCCAATTAAACGTTTTTATATGAATCTGTCGTCTTCTCCTAAGTGTAATCTCTGTAATCTTCTCCTCTGTGTAATCTCCCAAGGATCTGTAGGCACGATTTTAAATTTTTTGGAGGAGTGCCCCTCTCTCTCACTTTTTTGGACTCAGCTCTCAGAGGACCCATCAAATTTGTTGGTTACTGGGATATGTTTGACTCTGCACCATTTTTTCCATGAATGACTTCTGGGACTTCACCTTGTCCGTCCAACAAAGATGTGTACTGTTACCTGCTCTCACAGCAGCAAACGCATTGCTAGTCAACCATTGGAATCCTCCTCACACAATGGGCAGATGGACCTGGATTGTGTATTTGTTGGACATTATCTCGATGGAACTCTTAACTTCTCGTATACATGGATCTAATGTGAAAACTGTAAATTTATGGCATTCAGCTTTTAACGTTGTGTCATCTTTTCTAAAATCTTTGTAAAAAATTATTGTTATTTATTTATCTATTAATATTAATTAATTAATTAATTTGTATTATTATTATTATTAATTTTATTTGGTTTATTTATTTTAAGTCTACGAGGGGGTGGGATGGGTTGGGTGGGTTCCAAATTTGCACAGTTGATTTTTGTTTTATACTACTGTTCTCAGAAGAAAATTCAACAAACAGTTGTTAACAAAAAATAAAATTAATTAAATAAATGATTGAAAGAAAGAAAGAGAGAAAAATAATCTTAAACCAGTCTAAATGGATTTTCTGGTGTTAGCTCAATTAAGATGGTCTAGTTGAGCTCATACTTCATACTTCAAGCTGATGTTTAAAGTTCAGCTAACCAATTTGGCCAGACTGACCAACTAATCAGGGGTGTGTTTCCAAATAGCTACTATGATCACAAGTTCCATTGCTACCAATAGAGTTCAATGGAACTTACCACCATAGTTAGCTAACAATGCTTTTGGGAAACGCACTCCAGGCTGGTCAAACTGCCTGTTTCAATAGGTATATTAAACCAGATATTTCAGTATCCTGTTTTATGAATGGATACAAAGTATACTATTAATAATATACACTCTTCCATCCTCTTTTTCTTACCATGCAGAGGGGCAGTGGAAAGGTCAAAGGTTAGACTCCAGGGGAAATACAGAGGTCACGCTCCCTGCCTTCTGTAGAAGCGGGTCGATATGTGATCCATGGGGCGAGAGAGCAAGAAGAGGCTCTTATGATGACATACGCCGTGGCTCTGCATCACTGCAGGGTGTGAGAGAGAGACACTGGGTCTAGAGAGGAAGAGGTCAGGTTCATTTGTAAGTTGTCAAACACGCACGCTCAGACAAAGATCAAGAGTGGCTGCAGGGTGTGGGCAGACCTCCTGAGCAAAGCTTCTGTTTGATGTTCACTGACGGGAAGAGGAAAATTGAATCAATGAGAGGTTAGAGAAAAAACTACACTTTCAGGTTTAAAGGTTTAATGTAACTCCTAGGAAATTTTAGCACAATGAAATGAAAGTCAAAATAAGACTGTGCTTTTTTAAGGCTTCATAATTATTCTGAAACTGCACTAATTAAGTCATTTTAAACAATAACCTTGGGCTTAATTTTTCAGGCAGTAGAGAGTTTGTATTGTCCAATTATTATGTTTATTGTCGTTAAAAACAATGTTTCACTTCCTCACAGCTGTTTACAAAACATTATACCCTAATTTGCTACTAAGCTGTATTATGTAATGTTTTTTGTAGAAAATTTTTTTTTTTAAGCAAGAATAACTATTACGTATTTCAACCATCTTTAAAGTCATTATCACATTTGATACTGTAAGCATCTTGTGTGTCTACACAAGCAGCAATGTGTGTTTAACTCGTTATGAGAATGATCTGACATTGATTATGCATATTACACCTTTTACATACAGTGGTGGCCAAAATTATTAGAACATTTGTATTTTCACCAGCAAAAAAAGACAATTTCAGTCAGTTATTTTTCTTTTGCTTTTGTGTGTCAGTAGGAAATATCAGTTTACATTTCCAAACATTCATGATGAAACATGAAACAAAATTAATGTTTGAAAATGTAAACTGATATTTCCTACTGACACACTGTGAATTTCTTTGTTCTGCCGAACACAAAGGAAGATATTTTGTAAACAGGCTGTTTTGGTGCACCATTGATTTCCATAGTAGGAAGAAAAATACTATGGAAGTCAATGGTGCCCCAGAACTGCTCTGTTTCCCACATTCTTCAGAATATCTTCCTTTGTGTTTGGCAGAACAAAGACATTCATACAGGTTTGGAACTACTTGAGGGTGAGTAAATGATGACCGAATTTTCATTTGTGGGTGAATTATCCCTTTAAAGATTAAGTTGAAATTATATTAAACAGTCCAAATTTTGTTAAAGGGTAACTAAACCCCTGGTCAGAGCCTAACTCCACCCACTGGCAATATTTGAAAAACACTGGAAAAGTGGGCAGAGCCCAGCAGAGACAGAGGAGGTTAGTAAGTGCCATCATATGTAACAGGGGTATGCAACGTCCAATAGGAAAATTCAACTGCAGTAGCCACCGTTCAACCTGAAGAGGGCAGCACTCAGATATTTTTACACCATATATTGTAGGATTAAAACACTTCATAAGCAAATGTCAAAACATTTACTTGAATCAAAGCACACACTAATACAGACACAGTCTTACAGATCATCAACTAAAAAAAGTTGTTTTAAGGTTTAGTTACCCTTTAAAAAACGAGAAAAGTTGGGAGGTTGAATCAAAGCATAGCTTAGTAGCTTAGTACATATAAGATACATAAATGTACTTTCATTTGTCCGAGTACAAGGTTGTATTTTTTCAATTTTGCACCCTGTTTGTCCCACTTCTCAAGAATGACTGTACAACATTTAAAAAAACATAAATATTATACCAAGTAAACACAAAATCAACTTTGCACTGCTGCGCGCTATTGCGTCAAAGATCAGACAAATAAACACGTGCATCTTGAAAAGCGAATGATTTGGAAAGTGCTAAGCCATGTTTTTGTGCCATCTAGTGGTTTAGATGAAAATAATATCAAATGCGCCTTTAGCCCCGTTGCACCCTGCACTCTAAAAAATGCTGGTTTAAATACAAACCAGCGCTGGGTAAAATATGGGCAAACCCCACGATTGGGTTGTTTAGACCCAGCGGTTGGGTTACTGCCTAAAGGTTGGGTTAAACATTTAAGCCAACTGTTGGTTGAAAACAACTCAGCATATGTTCTGTCCAATATTTACCTAGCACTGGGTTGTATTTAACTCAGCATTTTTTTAGAGTGTATGAAGTTACGGTGCCGGCTTGGAGTTATACAGTGTTCTGCCTTTGTTTTACTGACTTAAATACTGCCGCGTTTACATTGCGGTTTAACTTGTATACTTTTATACATTTGATCTGTCACTGAAGCACTTTATTAGACAACAAAAATTAGATCATTATCTACCAAATAGCTCCATATAGCAAAGCACTGTAAAGACTATACCTTGAAAGCAATACATAATCATGAATAACCTTTAAAGATTTTTTATTTATTTATTATTATTATTTCCTTTTTGCAGATTATACACCAGGCTGTCGCTTCTAGTTGGATGCGTATGGAACCTGATGCCGTAGCATATAGCATGGTCAATCATAAAATCCGAACTAACAGTTTCCAATTAAATCCATATCTTTACCATTTCTTGCAATGCCATGAAATCAATCTATGGCGCCATCAATCTATGGCGTCGTCGGAGATGTTTCATCCACAAGCATTCTGAGCAGGCGCGGACTGGCCATTGGGAGCACCGGGACGTTTCCCGGTGGCCTGGCGGCTGATTTGGCCCGCTGCCCTTTTTTATTATCATTTTTTTTTTTTTTTGCCTTCCCAATGTGCCAAAGTGATAATTTCTGACTGTGGCATTCCCTAATAAATCGATAATAAATCATGAATCAGTTAGTCTTGACTGGCAGCGCTGCGCTTCACGACTGTTCCTTGCCTCCATCAAACATTTTTTAACTGAGTCGATGCGCGGGACTCGACTCAAGGAAGGAGAGGAAACGGCAGAAGAAACAGTTAAATGTAGCGAAATAGCGAAATTAACCTAACCTTCAGGGCTTCAAGGGCTGCAGGTGCAGGTCAGTTTCATCTGTAATATGCTAGTTTTGTCTTTATAACCTAATATTTGAGTATTAAACAGCTAGCACCTGTTAGGCTGTCATTAGCACCCCATTATTATCATCAGTCAGAATACTGTGCTAAAGGCCATCATTATCGATTGGAAAGTTACATTAATAAATGTAGCAGGCAGATATCCACATGGATTTAGTGTACAGAAAGGGAGGGAGATAGAGCAAATAGCAACACAAAAATATTAGTCAGCCCAAAAATAAAATAGTGTGTTCCGATTAGGTTTTTCAATGTACTAATTTTGGCATTTAGAATTTTAGTTTTTTACTATATTTGTATGAATTAAAGGTTTGTTAAATCTTGGGTATTTAAGTCATTTTAAGAGAAACAACAACATTATGTGCAAACAAATTGCAATGAGGTGAACACAGTTCTGTTAATAACAGTAGATCTGCTGGTATAGAAGTGACAGGTACAAAAAAAGGGAGTAACAGAAATATTGGCGAAAATGAAGAAAAGGAAAAGGAAAGTGAAGGTGCAGTTGAAAAGAGAAACTTTAATTATTTTCTACGGCCCCGACTAAAGACTTAGACCTTTTTATGTGATGGTCATACAAATAGGCTAATAGGGTAGCCCATGTTTCAGTTGTTCTGTTGTGGGTGTATGGGATGGCCTGCATGGGTGTGAGATTTCCCGGCCTGAAATTTTGTCCCAGTCCGCCCTGATTCTGAGCATTCCTGCTTGCTGGCGTTCACATCAATCCATAAGTTGTTCTTTCAGTTTAGGCTATTTTCATTCAAGTCAATTTAAAAGCTTTACTCTATGTCTAGCATTCTTTTACGTTACTGAGTATAGCAAATAAATTGGTTGCAAAACAGTATCCACTCACAAGTTGTGACAAGTTGGCTCTGCCAACATCCATTGCACTTATTACACACACACACAGCTGCAACCTATAAAAAAACACTATATAATCCTTGCACTTCCTCTTTCGGATCACAGAGTATTGTCTGTGTTTATCACTCTCCTGTTGATAGCAACATTATGGAGCAATTCCATGTTTCCTGAGTTTAGCTAAGTCTTGCCTGTTTTTTTTTACCTATGTCACCCGTGTCTTGATTCTAGCCTGGTTTACCTCATCCTGTCTGATCTCTGCCTGCCATGTAGCTTATAGCATGTCTTGAATTTACCCTTTGCCTTGATGTTTTGGACTGTCTTTGCACCTCGCCTGGACTCTCTTTTGTTTGTGGATTACCCGTTCGCCTCGCCCACAGGATTAAATTTGCCGTTGATCAACCCACGCCTGGTTTAGAATTACTCTTGTGTCTCGTCTGTGCCATACCTGTTTGCTGGTGTTCGACCCTGCCTGTATTTTGACCATGTCTGGGAATAAAGCTATGCGTATGGATCCGCACGTCTCTCACCTCAGTCGCCCTGTAACACATTTCTATATTCAATAGCCCATGATCACTAGATTTTATACAGGTGTTACTTTAACTATTTTGTGAATGGTGATCAGCTACTAAATACTAATAATGTGGAAGTTACTGTCTTTTGCCTTGGTGTGACTTCTCACATTTTGCAGAAAATACAAAGGCGGAGTACAGTAACTTCAAAATAGGGGTAAAAATTAAGTTTGAGCTCACAATGTTTTAATGTTGATCATTTTAATTATTAAAACATCTAATTGCCTAATTTTCATAGTCCTACCTATAATTAATTTGGTTGGACAAATACAAAAAAACTTTGTCATTTTTCTCAGTTTCACACTCTAGCGAGTTAAGGTATTTTGCCTTTGTAGGGCATAATATGGCACAGAAAGACTATCAAAGACTGCAATTGTATCAAACGTTATGTATATTTTAAATCAAAAGTCCATGACTGCATATATTGTCTTTCTGGATACTATCTGCAAAACAAAAGAGAACCAAATATGGAATACACAATACATGCAAAATGTATGGTTTTGTGGATTTGTTTATGCACTGTAGTGTATTCTGAGCCTTAGAAAGGTTTTATGACATCATGGCATATTATGAAATTTCCTTCCACATCCCTTGAGATGTCAAGTTGACACCTTTTGCTTCTGTCAGTGCTAGTTGCTGAGCAGCGGACACCAGAGGTCTCATAGACTCCTCCAGGAAGAGTGTCTCTTATAACACTGTCCTTCATTCCAGGCTGGCTTGATTTCTTTATTGATTTCTTCAGAAACACTCCAAAGCTGGACTTTATATCTTCAACATGGAACATTGCCTATCTTCTTCACCCCTGGGCTCATCCTGATAACATTTTCACATGACACTCTACCTTGACAACAACAAAATTTCAATTTATTTATTTTTTTGATGGAAATGTAGCTTCCACCTCATTAAGAGTCCTGTATCGGCTAATTTACCATCAATGGTTGATTACAGGTTTGGATCACACTTACTGTAGTCCTGTGTTTCAGTCTGTTCCAGATCTCTCAGAATCATTTTAATTAATTTGAATGCATTTAATTCAGACAAGCACATATGTATACACATATACAGTGGCTATAAAAAGTCTTCATACATCTTCATTTTTAATCTACTTCTAATTAATCTACTCAGGTCTGTATGTGAATGACTGTATACATTGCCTATAGAAAGTCTTCATACCCATTTTTTTTTCCACATTTTGTTATGTTGCGTTATTATCTTAAACAGCTTTAAATTACTTTTTTTACTTTTCTCTTTAGATCATCTTAAGCTCTGTCAGGTTGGCTGAGGACCATCAGTGGACAGCCATTTATAGGTTTCTCCAAATATGTCGATTTGGTTCCAAGTCCCAGCTCTGGCTGGGCCGCTCGAGGACGTTCATAGAGTCGTCCCACAGCCAAGACATTAATTGTCATGTTGGAAGTTGAATTCTGAGTGCTCTGAACCAGGTTTTCATTAAGGATATCTCTGTATTTAGCTGAATTCAGCTTTTCATCTTCTCTGATCACTCCCCCAGTCCCTGCCGCTGAAAAACACCCCTACTGCATGATGCTGCCACCACCATGCTTCACCGTTGGGATGGTATTATGCAGGTGATAAGCGGTTCATCAGACCAGATAATCTTTTTTTTCATAGTCTGAGAGTTATTTGGGTATATTTTTGTAAATTCCAATCAAGGTTTTATGTCTCTTTACTGAGGAGAAGCTTGAGTTTGGTAAATTTGCCATCAAGCCCAGATTGGTGGAGTGTCACAGTGATGTTTGTCCTTCTGTAAGTTTCTCCCATCTCCATATAAGATCATGGAGCTCATCCATCAATGTCTTGATCACCGCTCTAACCAAGACCCTTCTCCAATTGCTTAGTTTGGCCAGGAGGCTAGATCTAGGAAGAGTCCTGATTGATTCAAACTTCATCCATTAAGGATTATGGAGGCCAAATGCTCCTGTGAACCTTCAACACAGCATATTTTTTGTAGTCTCCCCCAGATCTGTCTCTCAGATGTGCTGGCCATTCCTTTGAACTCATGGCTTAGTCTTTGCTCTGACATCCATTTCAGCTGTTAAACGTTGTATAGACAGGTGTGTGTGCCTTTCCAAATCATGTCCAGTCAACTTAATTTGCCACATGTTAACTCCAGTCAGAGTATAGGCACATCTTAAAGAGGATCCAGCGAAACTGGAATGCTTCTGGTCTAAATTTCAAGTGTCAAAGCAAAAGGTATGAAGATTTATGTCATTGTCAATGTCATTTTTTCAGTGTTTCCTTTTGTATACATTTGCAAAGTTGTGATAAATCCGGTTTTTGCTTTGCAATTATGGTGAGTGGGATGTAGATTTATGGAAAAAAAAGTAATGTAAAGCAGTTTAACATAATAACGCAACATAACAAAATGTGAAAAAAATGTATGGGTATGAAGACTTTCTATAGGCACTGTATACAGTCATTCACATAAAGGCCTGAGTAGATGTCAACAAACTCCTACCCCCTTCTTGTACTTCATCTAATCCTGAGCAAGTTAATTGATATTATTGACATGACATACTAAATGAGTCATAAAAAACCTGATCATGCAAATCATCTTAAAATTATTATTATAATTTTTTTGTACTGCGCCCCATGCCAAAAATAGCTGCAGACAAACACATCAACATGGAGTGGTTTGTATACTGTACCATATTCTCCTAAAGGATGTGAGATTTTAGATTATTTTCATTTTCTGAAGTTAGCAACCCAACATAAAATGTTTTATATTTCAAAAAGTCTTATTATTTTAATGTATTATATATTAAATGATAACAAACAGCAATTCCCTTGTGAGAGACACCTTGAGAGATGTAATTCCCAAAGTGATTTGCAAGTTGTATGATATTGAGGTGTGATGATCTTCAATAGAGTCTAATCTCAACCATTCAACAGCTGAGACACTCAGATCAAGGAAGCGAAAGAAAGAAAAAAAGCAGTGAATCTCAATTCAAATAAATAAATAATATGTATATATACATGACTGCCACGGGGGCAGTTATGGCTCTAATGGATAGAGCGTCGGACTTGTAACCTGAGGTTGTGGACTTGTAACCCCACTGCTCCCCAGGCACCGCAGTGTCGGCTGCCCACTGCTCCAAGTGTGTGTGCACTTGGATGGGTTAAATGCAGAGAACACATTTCACTGCTGGTTATACTCTGTACAATTGTGTATGTGACAAATAAAGCTCATCTGAGCTTAAATTTTATTATTATTTATTTATTTATTTATTTATATACACTAGTCAACATTTGAAGTGGATCAAAACCTTTCATCAAAGTTGTCCTAAAACCCAAAACCAAAATGTGTTATTGTCTTAGGACAATTTTGATGGACTTTTTTGATCCACTTCAAATGTTGACTACTATATATATATATATATATATATATATATATATTATATATTTATATATATATATATATAAACAGTTTCACTTCTATGCGTGTTTTTTTCTCTCTCTTTTATATGTTTACATATACACCATATGCATATTTGTAAGTATTTATTTAAATACAGTATACAGCATGCCACCTGGAGAAGATGGACTTGAGTCTTGGTTTATATTTACATTTAGATATTTATCAGATGCTTTTTCCAAAGCAACTAACAAACGAGGAATATCTCAAGCAATTTAGAATACAAGAGGCAAAGATACCTGCAGAGTGTAATTGTTCAGCTGCTCCACTTTGCTTTTAATTAAACTAATTTATGATATATTATTTTATTTATTTTTCAAAATGCACATGGTCATTGATGTTATATAAAATGATGCACAGGTCATTGATGAATTATACAAAAATACAATCTATTTTTATACAAAAATACAAACTATCTATCAGACTGCTTCAAACTCATTAGGACTGGTTGTCGTTCCAGTATTGAAATTGCATTGAAATTCATGCAAACAGCAGTCATCTCTGTGAACAGTTTAATAAACCATAGTAAATACAATATGGAGCGCTGGAATTGACACTGTTCACGTCTTTCGGATGAGACGTTAAACCGAGGTCCTGATCTCTGGTTTAAAAATCCCATGGCACTCTCGTAAAGAGTAGGGGTAACCCCGGTCTGGCCAAATTCCCACCACTGGCCCTTGTCATTGGCCTCCAATTCCCTATCCACTTGTTGGCTCTATGTCTCTCTCTCCTCTCCACCTGTAGCTGGTGTGTGAGCGCACTGGCGCCGTTGTCCTGTGGCAGCCGTCGCATCATCCAAGTGATCTGCACACTGGTGGTGGTTGAAGAGACCCCCCCAATTTAAAGCGCTTTGGGTGTACAACAATACACAAAAAGGCTATATACATGTCTTCATTCATTCATTCATTTCACGTTTATGGTGTAATTATCTTTTTTATTGAATTGTAAAGCTCTTTAAAGTGATCTTAATTTAAATTTAGGGTCTTGTTTAACAAATAACTAAAACAAATGTTTTTGAAGACAAATGAAGACATTCATTCACAGTGTTAAGAAGGATTTTTGTAGTTGACATCTAAAGAATTACTCTACCATGATCACATTAATCAGTTAAACCAGATACTATGACATAATCACAACCATGACAATATCATTTCATTCACTTAAATATGATCAATGATGCTCGGAGCTGTAAAACACATCTCCCTCTCTCACACACAAACACTGTCTCTTCTATAAGTCTGTAATAATTCTTCCTTGGATATTGCAACTGTATATGTCAACAGTGTTGCAGTGTTGTTTGCCGACTTCTCATTTTAATAATTCAATACTGTCATAAAATACCTTTATTTCTTCCAGATACATTTTCTGCATCACTATTTTTGTAGTGTTATTATAGGTTATTGTTTGTCTTAGTATCTACCCTGACAATTATATTTATATTCTAATGAAGTTGGCCTGTGGTTTATGATCATTAACATGGAATGGGTACAATCACAAGAAACATAACACTGCATTTTCAGCACAGTATCAGAAATGGGAAAAATTAACAGGGTCCCACTTAATATGTATAAACATACTGTAAAACAAACAAACAAAATATAAGTCTAAGTATCATGTACATTTGTAAAATAATTAAATAAATAAATAAATGAAACAAATATAGCCTACTGTCAACAGCATCATTTTAGATGTAATTACAGAAATTAATTTTAGAAGTTACATGCAGAATTACATGCAGATTTTTTTTTAGATATAATGTAAATACATGTACATACACAATAATTGTATTGTATCAAATTATTAATTTAAATATTAGTAAACAGTAATTAAAGACACCTACTATAAAGTGAGTTCATAACCAGAAACAAAATGCATTTGTTCTGTTGAATAAATACGTCTCTGTCATGATCAGTTGGCAAGGAATATAGCAATACAGAAAAGGTTGCTGAAAAATCGTTCGGTTATGATTGTAACCTCGGTTCCCTGAAGAGGGAACGAACGTTGCGTCAGAGTTTCTAATGCTTTGGGAACGTCAATACAACATCACCATATCGACGAGTGCCTGTCCTGTGTGAATCTAACGAACAGCACTAGGACAAGAGCACTTGGGAACCTGGGGTAGAGTCCAGGTCCAAAGAATAAAATATGACGAATGTGTGCGGTGAGGACCAGCCTGCCGCATCACAAACCTCTTGGAGAGCAACTCCTGATATCAGGGCCTTGGAGGCCGCCATACTCCTGGCCGAGTGGGACTGGACAGCCATAGGAGAAGGTTGACTGGCCGACTCATAAGCAAATGAGATGGCCTCGACCACCCACTTGCTCATCCTTTGCTTAGATCCAGGGGACCCCTTGTTAGGAGGTCAAGACATACGAACAACTGTTCATTTTTAAGCCACAGGGCAGCTCTGTGGATATAATCATCTAATGCCCGCACTGGGCAAAGCAAATTGTGCCTTTCCTGGTCCGCATTCTGAAAGGAGGAGGACAGAGCCTCAAGTACCACGGAGGAAAACGAGATACCAGGGGGTCTTCCCCAATGATATTCCACCCAAGGAATGTGGTAAGCACTTATGGCCACCACATAAACCTTTAAAGTGGACGGGGCTAGCCCTGCAGTGAACCGCTCTTGCAGGAACTCCAGCACTGTACCAACTGGGCAATTAACTGGGTCCAGCTGATGGTTACTACATCATGAAGTGAAAACTCTCCACTTCAAGGCATAAAGTTTCCTCGTGGAGGGAGCTCTGGAGTGGAGAATGGTCTCAACAACCTCGGTTGGTCCTCATTGGCCTGAGCCCTCGGGTGGCTCTGAGCGCTGACTGTGCATGCTCCTCTCCAAAACAAGCAACAGAGAGAATGTGTGTATCCCCACCCTTTAAATAACGCGGGCAGGGGCGAACACACATCCTAAAAGCTTGTTGTTGCTTGCTCGCCATAAGTACTGCAATGAATATTGACAGACAACACCAAATATGACAGACAGATTCACACAGAGCGCATGTGAAGACACCAAAAGCTAGTGACAGCTTCGTTTGGGCAGGCTTTATAGCTTCCTGGTTCGTGAAGTCACCCGCTCTGACGTCCCAATTACACCTTGGATTGATTTCACATGTGCTTCAAGACTTATCACTTATCACGCAACTGGGAACTCCAGTTGCTGACAAAAAAAAAAAAAAAAAAGGATTTGTGTGCAGTATAATGAGCGGTGACCCGCACTCTTGTGGTAATTTGTAGCTATTTCACATTTTCCTGAATTGGTGGCTATTTGTGTGTTTTTGTATGATATGCTCATTCCCCGCTAACGTTTTTTTAATCGTAACATTTTAAATGATTTAAATAGAAAAATTGTCATTCTAAAATGATTTAAACTGATGCAAAATCGTCATCTCGTAAAGTAGTTTCAGTAAATTTTCTCTTGAGATCAGGTTGGTTAACCAGTGTTGGAATTTCACATTTTTAAGTTTTTACATTCAGTGGTCTTTAAGCAACATGCTGAGTGTGCAATGCCATCCTGATGTCAAAACCACCAAGTCTGGATAACACCTCATTGGTCTCACGATAAAGTTACAGGAAAGGTTAAGATAGGCCTGACATTCGATGAAAATCTACAGTACATCCAAAATGGGGCAATGTGTGTTGTAACAAGTTTAAGTTCCAAATAACAAACAGTTTTTAACTGTAATTTTAACTTCCAGAAATACAAATATCTTGACATCTTCACGGCCCATAAATCAATCAGCAAAAATGCCAACCCACAGTTTAATTTCCTTAATTTAAAAAGCCTAATTAGTAAGTATAAAATGAACAAGTATGGTTGTTGGATTGCATTGAGATTTAGAAATGCTAGCTCACCAGAGATACCGTGAACATACTCTGACAGCTCTATCAAAGATAATCCCAAATAACTGATGGAGAACTAAGATATAGAACATAATCAAACCAGAATCCCACAGGAAGGTTTAATACATGCTCTTCTCTACAGAAACATGATTTTGAGCAGTTAAAAGTAGAAACTAGTCATTCACCATTACATTCAGTATTACGGTAATGTTTATAAGTGGAACACAATCAGATATTGACAGCTATTTGCTCCATTTGCTGCGAGTAATGGCTTATATTTTAGTCAGTTTCTCACACAGAGTTAACAGAGACAAACATGAGGCCGTGCAACAACATGAGGGTGTGTAAATAATGACTTGTTTTGAGTTAACTGTTTCTTGAATACTACAGACAGCTATGAAAAAGTGTGTTTTTCATTAGCACCTGCCAACAAGGGTTGAAAGGGGAAATACTGGGCCGTATATTGCAGGCTTTAAAAGAATGAACACAGAAATAATTCTGTTTCTTGTGCCAGACTGGGAAATAAACTATTACTGGGAATGGGAACAGCCAAACTGGATAGCTTGTGCACACGAGAGATAGGAGCCATTCTGAGCCCTGATCCACACTACCAAGGGCAGTTGGCTTTTTGTGTAAGCTCAAGGCCAAAAACCTGCACAAACATCTTCTTCTATTCATACAACCCATGCTGGCAACAGCAAGAAAGCACATAGCTGCCATAACTACTGCGGCCAGACTAAACACAAGCCAACTAATTATAGCCTGCTCTATGTTTTAGAAATATGAACTAGGCTTCCTTACTAAATATATACAGTCAGAATTAAAACAGAATTTTAATGAAGAAAAAAATTTTGAAGAAAAAACAAATCAAGTTGAATTAAAAAAAGAATGGTCCATACAGTACATACTGTATGTACTATTTGTAGTACATACAAACCATTCTATGAGTAACAACTTAATCGATGTTCAACAGATAAAAAATGTATTTAACACAGAGAAACAAATGATAAAGCTTGGCGTATTGCATATTGCATACCCTTTCTACGAAAGTGCTTTTTGTAAATGATATGATCACTGATCATAAACTAGATGTGCTCTGTTTGACAGAAACCTGGCTAAAACCAGATGAATACATTATTTTAAATGAGTCTGCCCCCCAAGATTACTGTCACAAAAATGAGCCGCATCCAAAAGGCAAAGGGGGAGATGTTGCTACAATTTATAGCAATACTCTCAGTATTTCTCAGAAGACAGACTTTAAGTATAACTCCTTTGAAGTAAAGGTGCTTCATATAACATAATCTAGAGAAAAAAGTATTAATGATAAATCCCCTGTGATGTTTGTACTGGCTACTGTATACAGACCACCAGGGCACCATACAGACTTTATTAAAGAATTTGGATTTATATCAGAGTTAGTGCTGGCTGCAGATAAAGTCTTAATTGTTGGTGATTTTAATATCCATGTTGATAGTGAAAAATATGCATTAGGATCAGCATTCTTAGACATTCTGAACTCTATCGGGGTTAGACAACATGTGTCAGAACCTACTCATTGTCGAAATCATACTTTAGATTTAATACTGTCACATGGAATTGATGTTAATGGGGTTGAAGTTCTGCAGCAAAGCGATGATATATCAGATCACCATCTAGTCTTGTGTAAACTCCATATAGCTAAAGCTGTAAATTCAACTCCTTACAAATATGGTAGAACCATAACTTCTACCACAAAAAGACTGCTTTGTAAGTAATCTTCCTCATTTATCTCAATTCCTCAACATATCCAACAGCACAGAAAAACGTGATGATGTAACAGAAACTACGGATTCTCTCTTTTCTAGCACTTTAGATGCAGTTGTTCCTTTACGCTTAAGAAAGATTAAGGAAAAGAGTCCAACACCATGGTATGATGAGCACACTCGTGCCCTAAAGAGAGCAGCCTGGAAAAAGGAACGCAGCTGGAGGAAAACAAAACTAGAGGTAATTCGTATGAATTGGCGGGAAAGTACCCTATCCTAAAGAAAAGCATTAAAAACTGCTAGATCTGATTACTTTCCGTCTCTTTTAGAAGAAAACAAACATAATACCAGGTATTTATTCAATACAGTGGCAAAATTAACAAAAAAATAAAACTGGTGTTGACATTTCCCAACAGCACAACATAAATTACTTTATGAACTATTTTACTTCCAAAATCAATACTATTAGAGATCAAACTGTAACCTTGTAGCTGCCATCTGCAGTAGCACATCAAATTGTGCACTATAGATCCCCTGAGGAACAATTCCACTCATTATCTACTATAGGAGAGGAATTGTATAAACTTGTTAAATCAGCTAAACCAACAACATGTATGTTAGACCCTATTCCATCTAAACTACTAAAAGGGGTGCTTCCAGTAGTCACAGATCCTCCTTTGGCTATAATTAATTCATCATTGTCATTAGGGTATGTCCCCAAAACCTTTAAATTGGCTGTTAACAAGCCTTTCATTAAAAAAAACACAACTTAACCCCAAAGATCTAGTTAATTACAGACCGATCTCGAACCTCCCTTTTCTGTTAAAGATACTAGAAAAGGTAGCATCCTCACAATTATATTCCTTCTTAGAGAAAAATTATATCTGTGAGGATTTCCAGTCAGGAATTAGACCATCTCATAGGACTGAGACTGCTCTCATTAGAGTAACAAATGACTGGCTCTTATCATCTGATCGTGGTTGTATCTCTCTATTAGTGCTCCTGGATCTTAGCGCTGCGTTCGACAGTATCGATCACAACATTCTTTTGAAAAGATTTGAAAACTCTGTTGGCATTAGTGGTGGTGCATTAGCATGGTTCAAATCATACTTATCTGACCGCCATCAATTCATAGCAGTGAATGAAGAGGTATCATATCGATCACAAGTCCAGTATGGAGTACCTCAAGGCTCAATACTTGGGCCGTTACTTTTCACGCTTTACATGTTACCCTTGGGAAATATAATCAGGAAACATGGGGTTAGCTTTCACTGTTATGCTGATGTTACTCAGCTCTATATTTCTTTACGGCCTGGTGAAACACACCAAATTGAGAAACTTATGGAATGCATAGTCGATATAAAAAAACTGGATGACGAATAATTTCTTACTACTAAATTCAGAAAAAACAGAGGTGTTAATTATCGGACCTAAAAACCACACAAGTAATAACCTAGAACACTGTCTAACACTTGATGGCTGCTCTCTGGATTCTTCATCATCAGTCAGGAACCTAGGTGTGCTATTTGATAGCAATCTCTCCTTTGACAGTCATGTTTCTAGCATTTGTAAAATTGCATTTTTTTCATCTTAAAATTATATCTAAACTGAGACCTATGTTTAGGTTCTGCAATGTCAAATGCAGAAATGTTAATTCATGCGTTTATGACCTCAAGGTTAGAATATTGTAATGCTTTATTAGGTGGTTGTTCTGCACGCTTAATAAAAAAACTACAGATGGTCCAAAATGCAGCAGCTAAAGTTCTTACTAGAACCAGGAAGTATGACCACATTAGTCCGGTTATGTCAACACTGCACTGGCTCCCTATTAAACATCGTATAGATTTTAAAATCTTGTTAATTACTTATAAAGCCCTGAATGGCTTAGCTCCTCAGAACTTGAGCAAACTCTTATCGCATTATAGCCCTCAACATCTGCTATGATCTCAAAACTCTGGCCATTTGATAATACCTAGAATATCAAAATCAACTGCCGGCGGCAGATCCTTTTTCTATTAGCAGCCAAACACTGGAACAATCTACCTAACACTTTTCGGGAGGCAGACACACTCTGTCAGTTTAAATCTAGATTAAAGACCCATCTCTTTAACCTGGCGTACACTTAACACACTAATACGCTTCTAATATTCAAATCCGTTAAAGGATTGTTAGGCTGCATTAATTAGGTCAACCGGAACCGGGAACACTTCTCATAAAACACGATGTACACTTTCGTAAGAAGAATGACATCTACGCTTATATTCTTTTTCTTTCTTATTGGAGGAGTAGTCCACAGATCCGGTCCTTATCCATCAGATTATCACTGCAGTCAACACACCAGTCCAATTTTTCTTCAGATATTATGGATCATCACTCACCTCTACAGCTCTCTACATTCAGCAAACCAGGGCCCTCATCCCAGAGACCATCACATAATGACCCCCAGAAAGACCTCGTCACCTCACAGAAAACGGGAAAAAAAACTGGAACTAAAATTAAAATTAAATCTGACTTGCTGCAGTTGGATCAAACTACTGGTTCATTTGGCCAGAGGGGACTGGCCCCCCCGACCCGAGCCTGGTTTCTCCCAAGGGTTTTTTTCTCCGCTCTGTCACGATGGAGTTTTTTCCTTTTTTCTTTTCGCCTTTGGCTTGCTTAGGGGGGGATTCTTTTTTTTCACACACCGACTTGATTGAATTAGATACTATTTAAACAGAACTGAGCTGGCGATGTGACACTGGGAATCAAATAATGAAATGCCTTTAAATCAAAAATTTGTCCTATTTTGGATATTGTGCAGTTGCTTTGACACAATTTGTATTGTTAAAAGTGCTATATAAATAAGCTAACTTGACTTGACCATATATATATATATATTTATATGTGTATTATCAGTGGCGGCTGCTGATCTTTAAAGAGGGGAAGCTCATTTCGGCCTAAATCATAAAAATTGTCCATTTATTTATATGTAAATTCTGCCCTACGTTCCTTTTCAAGAAAATTCTGTAACCCTGTCGTACCAACTAGGCGTCTTTTCCAGTGACTTGACCAGTGTCCTCTCAATGGCCAGCAGAGCTAGGCTGCTTAAACGGCCTTGGCCATTGTGTTACGGGTGTAGGACTTGAGCCGCTTTAAAAGGAGAAGCTCCTTTCTACACCTGCAGATGTAGCTCCAATTGTTGCCACTAATGAGAACAGTTTGTAAAGCTGAGGCATTGCACTGTCCAACTCCATGTCTTTAAGGAACACAAGTAATCACACAGCTTTCCCCTGTTACTCTGCAAGTCCTGATCTGAATACAGGACTTGAAGTTCAGACCTCAGTCTCCCTGAATCAAAGTGATGGCCATAACTTTTCAGGACACTTTGGAAGGCCTCCTCTGGAAATGCTTGTCTCATGTCATCAAATTTCCCTGGATTGACTAATTCTAAGAAAAGCATACTTTCCAAATTTGAAAAACGTCGAGGAATCTGCTCCAAGATGTTATCAAGGATGGCCATGTACAGATTTCTGTAGCGCTCTTGGGGATCCTGCAATTGGGTCAGACGGCGCTTTCTCATGGGCTCATCTCTTGGGTTGATGTGAGATCTGCTGCTTTGGCATAAAACAGCTTGGAAAGCCCCCTCTGACCTCTTCTCTTTGACAAATGCAAGAAGAGACTCAATTCTTTTCTTGCAGTAAAGAACATCCATCGCTCTCTGCTGGACAATATCAAAGACCACATCAGTCTCAGAGAAATTTTTTTCATATGTGTACAACATGAACACAAACTCAAAATCCTCCAGTTTCCTCACGAAGCCTTTGGCACAATCCAGTGTATCATCATCCATTGTCGTATCTGCAATGATGTTATCAAATGTCTGCAGGAGGCCATCATAATTGTTTGCCACAGTGCTCACTATCCGTGATGTGAAATTCCATCGAGTAGGAGTGTTTCTGGGCAACCTTGAGCAGCTGCAGACTCCAGAAAAGACGTCCTCTTTGTGGATTTTGAGAAAAATGTGGCAAACCCAGAGAGTGATGCAAAAAAATTCTGCACTCAGGCAAGCATTTGGCCCCCTGTGACAGCACCAGATTCAGTCTGTGTGCATAGCAATGCACAAACATTGCACTGGGGGCTATTGCTTTCACTTTGGCCTGCAGACCATTGAGAGCTGAAGCCATGACAGCAGCCCCATCATAGGTCTGTGCCACAAGCTTATCCTTAAAATTGTAGCCCTGCATGTTCTCATTAAAACATCAAAAACGGACTGAGCATCTCGCCCCCCAGAAACATCAAAAAATCCAATGAAGCGCTCCTGAATTTTACCTGCACTATCCACATAGCGAACAATGACAGAGAGTTGGGCACGGCAGGATATATCAGTGGTTTCATCCACCTGCCATCCAAAAAGGGAGCATCCTGAATTTCATCTCTGATCTGATCAGAAATGGTGGCTGCAAGAGCAGAGATCAGAGTCATTTTGAATAGTGTGTGACATACCAGAAAACACAGTTGAGGACTCGAATTGTGTGGACAGGACAGAGTCATATTTAGCTAATGTTTCTGTGAACTCTCTGTAATTCCCCTTGTTGGATGATTCACTACTCTCATCATGTCCCCTAAATGACAGCTCCTGCCGGCCAAGCAAGGATGTCACATCAATAAGGCGGTTTAGGAAGGCCCTGTTTTGTTTAACAGTTTCATTATGTTTAGCCACTTGAATGCGAGCACCTTCATTGATTGCATGCTCAACCTGATCCTGCCCATGCAACTTAATCTTGCACATGCACTCACATGTTCATTGCTATTTTCATGCCTTTTATATGCCCTGTCAAAGTTTGACAGTTTTGACCAAACAATTTTGACCAAACAACACATCCATGAGATGGTTTCATCAAGAGACATGGCCAGCAGTACATTTTCTTTTTCACAGCACTTCCAGTCAGCCAGCTAACTTTGTCATACCAGGAGAGCTGAAAAGACCTGTTACTTTTCCCTATCTTTTGCACTAAATCAATCTTAGGTGTTGATCTGCCCTGCTGTTTAATTCTAAGTTTCTCCTCGTAAGGAAGACTTTCTAATGGCTTTGCCAAAATCAGGTCGACAATATTAGCACTGTCTGCCATCGTGTGCAGTTTGCTAGCTGGCTAGTTCAGACTATATGAATTAATGAACAAACGATCTAATATATATATATATATTTAACTCAACGGGAGGAAATGTGGGAATTATGTTAAACTAAAACAATGAATGTGGTGTGAAATTGTGTGAAATATACGATGAAGGTTGCAGCAGTTTGTCTTTGACTACACATGCAAAATCCGCGATGGGACTGAGTTGCAAATGGAGACACAGAGTGATACGCGTCATAATCTGAAGACCACGCCCACGCCCACACCAACCGTCTCTTTGCATTGCGAGAAGCTGCCGCCTCCTTGTCATTTATTTAAAAAAAAAAAAAAAATTGTCTAAAAGCTGATATGTGACAATGTGTATAGCAAACAAGCTAAAAAAAAAACAATAAATACGTTTTTATAAGCTGTCGACCCCAAAAAAACGAGCGTTTTAGGACATAAAAGTGGATTAAAAGATATATAAAAAGATGACGACCCTCCAATCATCACGCAGACGCTCGGAGTCCGGGCCAGCCCACTCCTCCATTCATCCAGAGACGCTGAGCGTCCGTGGGCGGGACATAATCGCAGCATTATCCAATGACCGTCTTGTTTCTAAGCACTGAAAAAAACTGTTTAAAGCAGCAGCCCATTGAAGTCATGGACGCTGGGCTTCAACAGAGTAATGCACTGTACGCTACGGGAATGAATGAGAAGGAAATCGAGTCAGCCGACCTAAGTAGCTGATTCTGAACGAAATTGTTTTCGTTCGAGATGAACGTGTTTAACGCATTTTTAGTCAATAAAATGTTAACATAATAGTACATATATTTGACCATTCATTTTTGACAATTATAGGGAAGCTGAGCTTCCCTTGCAGTCTTAAAGAAATCGCGTCTGGTATATATATAGATAGATAATATAATTATCGATATACATATACATTCAGTGTTTCCCCTTCATTGATTTATTTGGGGCGCAGCCCCAATCCTCCCCCCCACCATATCCCCCCAAACTGATTATAGATTTTCCAAAAGGCTTATACTTGGTTGAAAAAAACTGGTGCTTGACATTTCAAAATTAAAATGCACGCGCGGGTGTTTACATGTAAGTATCTTTGAAAAGAAACGATTATCTTAGAAGCTTCGATTTTAATTTCACTTGTAATTTTCTGTAAATTCACTTTGCATTACTTTGATTACAAGCCATTTACCGAAAAAAAACCTAATTATTTCCCGCTCAAACAGCGCCTCTCACTGGCAGATAATTAATTTGCATTTGCAAGTCTATGGAAAACACTGGTGTCTGTCAGCAAACATAAACAAAAATCTTCAGAACTGTTTTGAGAAGGTGCTTAAGTTTTGAGCCATGTATTATTTCTATGAATTAGGCTACTACCATTACTACTGTTACCATCTTGTGCCCTGCAATATTCATTTACTCAAACAAACTCTATTTTATGAGATAAATGTAAAAAAAAAAAAATCGGCCTAACGTATTGGTCAAAAAAAAAAACTGCATCGGCCATCGGCTGCCCTGATTTCTAAATATCGCCAATGGCCAGAGAAAAACCCTTATTGGTCGACCTTTATTGCAGACACTTAAATTAAATGCCACGTTTGATCTCCTTATTAATGTATTTTGAACGCAGAGGGCACTATTTTTTAAAAATAGTGCTTATTTGTTATGCATGTTATGTAGGCTACTGTATGTTAAAAATAGTTTTGTAATAACCAAATTTTCTGGTCCGAACATTTGACACTGATGAAAAATCCGATTTGGACCCATGAATGTAGACTTTGAGAACCCCTAGACTAGGCTATAAGAAGTTCGGTAACAGCCTGGAACAGAGTTACAGTACGGTGGCCAGGGTCATACAGAGGTTTTCCAAAACGAGTTACTCTCGGAACAGACCTCGCAAGGGTCAATCAAAGAAGTTGAGTCCTTGTGCTGTGCGTCAGGTGTAGAAGCTGGCTTTAAAAAAACAGATGCACGATTGCTGCCAGCATTGCTGTAGAGGTTGCAGAAGTGAAAGTTCAGCTTGTCAGTGCTCAGACCATACGCAACACACTGCAACAAATCGGTTTGCATGGCCATCGTCCCTAAAGGAAGCCTCTTCTGAAGCTGGCTTACAAAAAAGCCTGCAAACAGTTTGCTGAAGACAACCTGGCCAAGAGCATGAATCACTGGAACCATGTCCTGTGGTCTGATGAGTCTAAGGTAAACTTGTTTGATTGTGTCCAGCATGTGTGGCGACGCCCTGGTAAGGAGTACCAAGAAAATTGTGCCTTGCCTACAGTCAAGCATGGTGGTGGTAGCATCATGGTCTGGGGCTGGGGAGCTGCGGTTCATTGAGGGAAACATGCATTCCAACATGTACTGTGACATTCTTGAAGCAGAATATGATGCCCTCCCTTCAGAAACTGTGCCGAACGGCAGTTTTCCAACATAATAACCACCCCAGACACATCGCCAAGATGACACTTTCTTGTTGATGAAGCTGAAGGTGAAGGTGATGGAGTGGCCAAGTATGTCTCCAGACCTGAACCCTATTGAGCACATGTGCGACATCCTCAAGCGGAAGGTGTAGAAGCACCATGTGTCTAACATCCAGCAGCTCCGTGATGTCATTGTGGAGGATGCCAGCAACAACATGTGCAGCTCTGGTGAATTCCATGCCCAGGAGGATTGGCAGTGCTAGATAACAATAGTGCCCGTACAAAATATTAACACTTTGAACACAGTTTTGGCATGTTCACTTAGGGTGTACTCATTTTTGTTGCCAGTTATTTGGACAATAATGGCTATATGTTGAGTTATATTTAGAGGACAGTAAATGTGTAAAAGCTCCACATTGACCACTCTAAAATGTATTAAAGTTTAATTTGTGTGGTATTGTCCCTTGAGAAGATATACTAAATTTGTTGCTGAAATGTGAGGGGTGTGCTCACTTTTGTGAGATATATGTGTATATATATATATATATATATACAGTGTTGGGTAGTAACTTGTTACATGTAACGGAATTACATAATTAATTACAAAATAAAAGTAATTGTAATTAGTTACAGTTACTAGAAAAGATGTGTAATTAAATTACAGTTACTTATGAAAATGTTAAGGATTACACAGAGGGTTAATCTGATTTTTTTAACACACACTCCCACACACAGATTTAATGATTTCTTTCATAAATTGCAGTGACTGCTCTAAAATATGAAGCACCAATGTTTCAGAAATGTATATCATGGTTTTCCGATAAGTCTTATATTTCCTATATGGGTTTATGTATATGCTTTTTTTAAGATTAACTGTTTTTTCTAAGGCACCATTAGATTCCAGTGTTTCATGTCATAGCTATGCAAAGATTTGATTTTAAAATCAATATCATAGCTATTAAACAATTTCTTGTTATGATTTTAAATCTGTATTTAACCTCATAATGATTTTAAAGTAAGTCTGATTTTGAGGTGGCTGTGCTTCAAAGAGGACATCAGATGCTCATTTTCCACAAGTTGGTATGATTCTTTAGGGTAATCTTGAAATGGTCTCGGTGGGTGTGTAAAAGAACACAGCAACTCGTTTTGGTGCATGTCTCTTTACATGTTAATGAGCTCTGCTCATCCGCCCCTCTCTTCTGTGGAAGAGCAAAGGCGATTTGCAGATAATCATAAAAAAATATAAAGTGGGAGACTTACTTCTTCTGGATGTGTAGCTGGATCACGAACAATGGTTGCTGATCCATCCTTTAGTTTTAACTTTTTAACTAAAATTGCCTTGAATTGGCCCTTATTCAGAAAGCAGTCTGGAGTACAATGTTTTGCGCAGCCAGACATAACTAATTTAGTGAAAGTGAAGTGACGTGTGGCCAAGGATGGTGACCCATTCTCAGAATTTGTGCTCTGCATTAAACCCCATCCAAAGTGCACACACACAGCAGAGTGAACAAATACACCGTGAACACCCACCCCGGAGCAGTGGGCAGCCTTCTATGCTGAGGCCCCGGGGACGGGCAGCAGTTGGGGGTTCGGTGCCTTGCTCAATGGTCTCACCTCAGTCGTGGTATTGAGGACGGAGAGAGTGCTGGTTATTCACTACAAAATCAAAATTGCTTGATAATTGAGACTGTTTAGGCTTTTGGGGGGATTAAAAAAGGAGTGAATTTTTACCATTGTAGGGTGGTTGTGTCCACACACTGCAAAGACACACTTATATGCAAATTAAGATATTTTGCATCCAACATCTCCTTTAAAATTAAAATATTATAATCTTAATTCAAGTGATGAATGGCTTTCGAGAGTCTGACAGTAATTAGTGTTAAACTCTACTGTAAGTTTAACCCTGCCTGCTTTGCATGTTTGAAAATGATTAATAGTTGAAAATATTAGAAATTTAGAAAAGTAATCAAATGTAATCAGTTACTTTACTTTTATAAAGTAATTGAAAAGTTACACTACTTATTACATTTTAAGTAGGGTAACTTGTATCTGTAACCTATTACATTTCCAAAGTAACCTTCCCAACACTGTTTATATATATATATATATTTATACACATATATCTCACAAAAGTGAGCACACCCCTCACATTTCAGCAACAAATGTATATATATATATATTTATATATATATATATATATATATGTGTGTGTATGTGTATATATGTATATATATATAATATATATATCACAAAAGTGAGAACACCCCTCACATTTCAGCAAACAATGTATATTGATTATATATATGTATTTATGTATGTATATGTATGTATGTATGTATATGTATATATATATGTATGTATATATAAATATGTATTTAATGTATGTATATGTAATGTATGTATGTATATATATATTATATATAGATATATTTATATATTAGAGGTGGGCATAGATATTTTTTTTAATCTAGATTAATCTTGGAATTAATCTAGATTAATCTAGATTTAAAATGGCTCATTTGAATTCTGCCGAAGGCATTCAGAATATGTGTGCTACCCAAATAATGACTAAAAGTAAGTCTTTGAGAACGGGTTTCTCAAGCCAGGTGGCGCATTAGACCAGGGGCTCATCTCCTGTTTCCAAAATGCATCACAAACTTAATCTCTCCCGTCCCAATCCCACGAAAAAACTGGGGGAAAATCCCGTTCCACTCCCGGAAGAATTACTCCCATTCCCTCCCACTCCCGTGTTTTTGTTGTTGTTGTTTTTTTGCCGATAACTGTCAATTACAGTAAAATTATAGTACAGAGCACAGCGTGCCCACCTTATTAGTTGAATAAAACCCAAAATGTCGTTTTTTGTTATTATATTGAACTGAAAGCCATCTTATTATGCACAGTGTTGCACAGATTAAATTTCATGTGAATCATCCATGCTAACACACACGTCTTCTATTTTTTTTTAGACATTTCACTCTCTATAGATATATTTTTCTATGTACTGTATTTTTAGATATATTCGAGTTTCGAAGTTGCTCGCTCAAGTTCACATGAGACCTAAAGCGCATCCTGTTTGCTTAAAAGCGTAACGTTTAATTGTTATTCTGAGTGCACACAAATAAACGTAGAGTCTTTACAGATTCGAAAGACGTATTAGGCTACTTTTATCTGTATGACCAAAATGACGGAGATTTTAAGAGCAAGTGAGCGCACGGAGCCTGTCCTGCAGCAAACGCGCTTCCACACAAACACTTCAATAGCGCACATTTCTCTAGGTTAAACATCATATTGAGCGGCCATGTAAAGTTGCTACTACATACATCTTTCAGATGAAAAGCCATATTTGAGGTTGATGAATGATAGGTGAGCGTTTGGATGTCCTGCCGATTGTAATTGTACCACACAGACCAGCCGTTAACAATCTGTCCATCACGGACTGCGAGCCTCTAGTTCGAAGACTCGTTCTCGCCCCCTACAGTGCAATTCGGCTAGGTATACATCCGCGTTTAAAATATCAGGTGTGAAAGTCATCATAGCTTGCGTAGTATAGACCCAGCTCCCAACCCAACTTTGAGAATAGATTAACGGCGATATTTTTTTTATCGCCGATAAGAGTCTCACGTTAACGCAGCACGTTAACGCCGATAACGGCCCACCACTAATATATATATAATTTATTTATTTAGTCATTTAGCAGACGCTTTTATCCAAAGCGACTTACAAATGAGGACATTATAGAAGCAATCAAAACCAACAAAAGAGCAACAGCATGCAAGTGCTATTACAAGTCCTGGTTAGACTAACGCAGTACACGTAGGAAGGTTTTTTTTTTTTTGAAAGCGAGTATGTAAAATATAGAACAATTAAACTTAGTGTTAGTTTTACTAGAAAAGCTAGCAGTTAGAGAATAAATATGCATTTGATAGAGGGTCAAATGTTTGTGTTTTCTTAAATAAAAAGAAGACAGATTAGATAAAATAAAATTAGAATAGAGAGTGCTATAGTTATAAGGTCAAATAAAGATGGAAGAGATGTGTTTTTAGCGTTTCTTGAAGATGGGTAAGGATTCAGCTGCTTGGATTGAGTTAGGCAGGTCATTCACCAGATGGGAACAGTATATGTATGTATATATGTATGTATGTAGGTGTATGTATGTATGTATGTGTTGTGTGTGTGTGTGTGTGTGTATGTGTTGTAAATATATATATATATATATATATATATGTGTGTGTGTATATATATAATATAATATATTCAGCACACACAGACTCGCATTGTGTTACTCAAGCAAACATCTGTATAGGTTGGTTTTTCAGAGGTGTGTTGCGACCGCTCTGCTGGAGCAAACGGTTGGCACTCCTGATGGGATGACATTGGGCCACCATTTGGCTGCAGGTGGATTTCATGGCACAGATTGGGGTTGTGTACACTGACGTTGGGGTTCTTTTGATCAACCGCGAGGGAAACAGCATGTGGCAGGGTGAGGGGGAATGGAAGGCGAGGAATAGGGCCAACAGATCGTCCCTTCTGACAGCGGCTGGCCTTGCCGTAGCAGATGGAGAGAGAGAGAAAGGCACACAGGTGTGACATTGATCCGATGTGACTGGTCCTGCCGGTTTTGATCTGCAAAAGGAAGATGAGCATGTTTGAGCTACTGTTGAAAGCTCAGAGCTTTCCGAGACTGCTGGGTCACTATCAGAAAAAAAGTGAATGCTTGGTTCCGTTGTACATTAATGTACATTGTTGTGTTACTGTGGCTGTAGACTCAGATTCAGTCAGATCACTCTGTCCATCTGCTGACTTTGTGATACATATACAGTAGCCCACAAAATACATCCATTTCTTGATCTGACAAGCTCCAATCTGATTGGCTGACGGTACATAACCTCTAGTAGTAACAGCACTAAGGTTAATGCCACTGTGGTGGTCCCACAAGTGAACAATTATCCATTATTCATCATTTATATTCATTATTCAAACAGGTTAATGAGGTAAATGGTTTGCTTTGAGTGGGTTGCAAACTGTGCTGTAATGTATAATGTAATGAAATAAAAACTCAACACGCTATAAAATATCTGTATGACATAAAACATAATTTAGAATAACTTTAGAATAAATAGGATAGGGAAATACACTGATGTGTTAATTTCCATCTAGTTGGAAACCGAAGGACATATTTATTTTTGTCAGATACCAAATACATTTTAAACAGTTTGACATGGAGTTACAAAACATTTATCTTCAAGGAATGACAGCTTTGATTGCAACCAAATATACTGTACATGTATACTGTGAAGTTTTCTGGAATGTAGGTGTTAGGACAACAGAGGTCAACAGGAAATACATATAGGAAATGGCATAGCAAACATACTTAAAGGCACTGTAGCAAAAGTGCACAAAAGAGATCAGGAGTTTCCTTTCTTGGATCAGCTAAGTTGTCAAAAATCAATATAAGAGGGGAAAGCGATAAGCACATGTTGGCAAACAGGCTGATGGCTTGCCAGAGGGGGAGGAATTTAAAGATAAACATGCTCTTACAGTTTCTTTGTTAGAAACACAACATAAATGAATGCAACATTCATTTGAAGAAATGCAGTTGACAGTTGCTGTCAATTGTATTATGACATGACTTTCAGCTAACTTTCCACTTATTATCTGCAATATAACCAAAATCTTGTTTATGCTTCATTTAACCGTGGCAGTGATACACATCACCAAATAGTAATTAGGCTTGTCACTAAACCAAATTGTTATAAATTGAACAAAACCATACATAATTCATTCCTTTATAAACCGTACAGAATTCTAGATCACAGCATAACTCCAACTACTATAAATGAAATCAGCTCTATCCACATGCGTACTGTACAGTAGACACACATAAAACAACATTGTTCTTGATGATTTATACCATTGCCATTTGTCAGTGATGGGGAAAAAGTTAATCAAGAATATACACAATCCAATTAGATATACACATTCCAATGGGAAACACAAATGTAATAGATTCACAAATCAGCAGGGGAACCGACAAAGATCTTAATGAAAGAGAGGGTATATGTGCACTGTATAATGAGACTAGAAAGAGGTGAATAAAATGATTAACTGAGGAAACAGATCAAACACAGCAAATATGAGAAACAATGGAACAAAAAAATCAACTAAGAGTTCTTTGAACACTTCAACATAAAAATCCAAAGGAACAGGAACACAAGCTAAATGACAATTACTAGGTTAGCAGTCTAATAATTCTAGTCTCATATTAACCTGTTTAGTAACACTTACAATAACAGTACATGAATAACCATGTACTGATACCTAAATTAAATATTACTTTATGAACTAAATGATGAGTTAAGGTGTTTACTAATGAAGAACTTACCTTAACTAGAAGAACTCAGTGGCTCAGTGGTTTGAGAAAAAATGTATAGCCTGAATGCACTGTAAGTCGCTTTGGATAAAAGTGTCTGCTAAATGCATAAATGTAAACTATGACATGTGTCATATGAATAATGACCACTCTGGGCAGTTGGGGCCTAATGAATAGTCGGACTTGTAACCCGAAGGTTTGTGGGTTCGAGTCTCAGGTCCGGCAAGAATTGTCGGTGGGGGAGTGAATAACCAGCGCTCTCTCCATCCTCAATACCACGACTGAGGTGAGACTCTTGAGCCCACAAAACCCCCAACTGCTCCCCGGGCGCCGCAGCATTGGCTGCCCACTGCTCCGGGTGTCTGTTCACGGTGTGTGTGTGTGTTCACTACTGTGTGTGCACTTGGATGGGTTAAATGCAGAGCACAAATTCAGAGTATGGGACACCATACACCCCTTCACCTTCACTCTAACTACATATTAGTAAAAACAGCCCTGGAGGGCCACTGCTAGAGTATAGCTCAAACCCTCATCAAAATCATGTAATTTTCTAACAATTCTGAAGACCTAAATTAGCTTGCTTAGGTGTCATTGATTATTATTATAGCTAAAACTCTGCAGGACAGAGGCACCCAGGGCCATATTTGAGGAACCTATCTATACACTGCGATGTTTAATGTTAATGCTGTACTCCCTCGTTATTGTAAGTACTGTGTATTCATGTAAGCATATTTTGTAGAATATCGCTGTCAAAATGATTGCTGTAAATAGAGCTTATGGTGCACTGAACCCACAATATTTATTGAACACACAGGTATGACACATCTCCAGCATTAATGGCATACACTGAGAGCTTGGGAGAGATGCCCACGCATGGATGCTGTTATCAGAGAAGGGCAATTGAAATAACAAACCCTGAAAGTATTGGATAAGGCTGTGTGTCATGATGCAGTCAGCGGTCTTGCAAAACCCAATGATAAGCCGCATCACATCAAAAATCTCTCATCTGAGTTGTGGGCTTCCCCAGTTTGACTTGACATATCTGCTGGGCTCCTGTTGATGTTGTCACAATAACACATACAGAAATGTAACAAAAGCTTGAGAAGATACATGCACATTTACAGCATTTACAGGCTCACAATCTACTGTTTATGTAATTTATTCTACCTTAGCAATGTACTGTATGACATTTCAGCCTCTACAGTCACAGAGAACAAAAGGTATTTACAAATCCATTACCAAGTACATTCTGCCTGATTTTAATTGCATTGTTCGAGGTGTGTCTTCATTTAAAATTATAATTTTAATTATTAAACCATTTTTATGTGCAATTATCACCATTCTTCAACTTGAAAATACTCAGGGGGTAAAAAACTGTGCCTACTTACAGCATTGCACAAGCAGTCTGTTTTGTTTTAGCCTTCAATTGACTATAAATTAATAGTCTCTTTAAAATTCAGAAAGTGTGATTACATAAAGTACACTGGAAGTCTGGATGTATGGCTGGTTATAATCATCATTTAATGAATTAGCTTTTTAAAAAAATATGTAGGCATGTATTTATATGGCCTGGTTTCTGTTTTCTGTTTTAAGAAGACGATAAACTGAAGAGTAAGATTGCCTTACAAAATGTAAGACTTGCTTTTAGGTGAATTATGCTTACTTTCCATTGGTAAAAAAGTTTAACTTCATTAAATATTGTTAGATTTATACTTCAAATGGTTAAATTAACCAATGGGGTAAGGAATTCACTGACACATTTTTAGAAGTATTCTCCTTAAGTGCTAATATCTAATTATGTTTTAAATCAATCTGGTCAGTGTTTGCACAGTCAGTGTCTTGTCAGTGTCCCCCCCCCCACACAAAGTTTCTTGTGACATTACGCTCATTGAATCAACCCAAACAGAGCAGCTTAAAGACTACCAGCAACATCTGCTGCTTTAAGAAAAACAACTATTGATTAGTGGTATTAGGAAAATGAACATACGGCCTGAAATTGCAATTTGTATGTTGTGCCTTATGGGTGAGAGTGTGCAGATGTTTTCTAACTAGTTTGATCACAGCCGTATGCCACTGACATCAAATGTGAGCCCCTGTGGAAAGAAAGCTGGGGTTACAGCACTAGAGCCAACGTCGCAATGCAATATGAATTATATATGAAAATGTGCTGGAAATGTGGAGGGGGGAAAATAACAAAAGAAAAGAAAAAATGTCCAAGAATCCCATATGAAACCTGGTATATATTTTAGAATATATTTCAAAATACACAAAGATGGTCCCAGAAAAACATGGCTAACACAGATTTAACCTGGCATACACATAACACACTAATACGCTTCTAATATTCAAATCCGTTAAATTATTGTTAGGCTGCATTAATTAGGCCAACCAGAACCCGGGAACACTTCCTATAACACCCAATGTATTTGTTACATCGTAAGAAGAATGGCATCTACGCTAATATTAGTCTGTTTCTTTCTTATTCCGAGATCACAGCAGTCACCCGGATCCAGTCCGTATCCAGTCCTGATGAGAGATGACCTCTACAGCCCTGAACATCAGCGGAGATCAGGGCACCTAGATGAGCCCCAGAGACAGATCCCCAGTCAAGACCTCGTCACCTAGAAGGCCATCGGGACAAGACCTCGGGAACCAGATGAGTCTTCTGCACAATCTGACTTTGCTGCAGTTGGAATTTATTACACTATTTTCCTATTTTGATATAGGAAAGTTGCTTTGACACAATCTGTATTGTTAAAAGTGCTGTATAAATAAAGGTGACTTGAATTGACTTGTATTGAATTGAATTTAAACTCTGACAGCCAATTATCGACGACAGGATGAGACTGTATGTGTGGCTCCTACACAAGACCACAGTCAAGTCAAGGGCCCTATTTGGAATCAGACAAAACTCGAAAGGCATCCCTCACTAGATTTAACTCTTTTTTCCCTCAGAAGCTTCATGAAATGGCCGGTGGAGTGAGGGTCTAATCCTGCTGTTGACAAGACCGCAGGGAATCGTCCCGTCTGCGGCGGATTCATTCCAGTGTCACTCTGTCTCCTCTAATCCTCACAGCAGCAACAGCGTGTTGAGGGAGACAGCTCTTTCTCGACTTCTCTTTTATACTCTTTCATTTCTCACTCCCCCTGCCAATCCAGTGCTGTTTCACTGAACGCATAGCTAGCGAAAGATGAAGACTATTCCCTTTTGTCCAATGTCACACTATCCTCCCCAGCTAATATAAAAAAATATGCTTGTAAATGTGCTGAAGTTTCTGAAGAAAGCTACTTTTATGACCTGACACAGTCTCTGAAAGTTACCCAACGGCAAATGAGCCCACACAGTTCAAGAGCTAGTGACATCTCATTAGTATTCGTAGGTGAGTGTTTTTTCAAGTATAGGCACTTTGGCTCTGTGGACTGTAGAAAATAAATTAACTTAAAACACACTTTTCACACTCTCACTAATTTGTATAATACAGTATCAATTGTCAGTGCATATTCAGTGTATAACATGCTGTCACTTTTGTAAACGTTCAATTTTAGAATTTTAGTTCCCTATCAGTCAGTCACGTTCGACGTAACGTCAGTGTGACTGACTAATGGGATCTCGCCCGAGAGCCCAATCACCTTCGAGTGTTAACAAAACAAGCCAATGACAGTTGGTCATTGGTCATCGTGTTTCGCCACACGCACCCCGCCCCGTGGTGCAGGTATAAAAGGAGAGCGAGTGCAAATGCACAACAGCTTTTCGCTTCGGAGCCGAGCCTTTCAGCGCGAATCTCCAAGTGTCTGCAAGACAGCAAACGGCGTTGGTGTTATGGCGCGTCAGCGGAGGTTGCTGTCCAATGCTGCTTCTGACGGCGTGCTGCAGCTTTTCATTCTGCGGTTGTGCTGCGACCTCCCCTGGGCGCTTCAGCGCTTATCTAAAAGAGTTTTTCCTTTTCTAAGAGCAATCTAAAAGAGCTCCACGAACGACGGGCGTCTTTTTAAAGATGGCTTCCCGCTCATGTGTTTCTGGATGTGGTCGTTTCCTGGCTTCATCTGATGGTCAAGATCACTGTCCCTCGTGCTTGGGCTATCAGCACGCTGAGGCAGCGCTTGTGGATGAGTCATGTTCTCATTGTGGGAACATGACCATTGCGATGCTGCGTTCCAGATATTTCCTCGCCAAACGAGGGGGTATCCCCCTTGCCATGCCCCGTTCTAGCTCCTCCAGTTTTCGGAGGGCTACTATGGCTCATGGTCAGGGTGACTTGAGGATCACAGTGAGAGCTTCCCC
>CM049795.1:28088622-28194270 GCA_027422405.1 Ptychobarbus kaznakovi | reverse complement strand
TAGACAAATTTTATAAAAATCTGACGGATCGTGGGACTGGAGTATGATGCTAAAAAATGTAGCTTGAAATCACAATAATCACATTTTAAAATATAAAATAGTTATTGTAAAATAGATAAAAATATTTATCAAAATGTTACTGTTTTGCAGAACTTTGGATCAAACAAATGCAGGCTTGCTGAGCAGAAGATTTCTTGAAAAAATAAAAATCTTACTGTTCAAAAACTTTTGATGGTAGTGTACAGGCAACTTTATTCTTTCTCTTATTTTAAAATTACTTGTAATATTTTTCTTTTATTTACGGGGGGGGGGGGGGGGGGCACACACGTCCCCCGCGTCCCCTACCTACGCCTCTGGGACATGGTGATGTGATTTGAATGCCCTCACACAGTGGATTAATAATAAGTAGTTACATTTACATAGCGCTTTTCTAGGCACTCAAAGCGCTTTACATAGTAAGGGGGATATCTCCTCATACACCACCAGTGTGCAGCATCCACCTGGATGATGCCAGGCAGCCATTTTGCGCCAGAACACCACCACACACCAGCTTACTGGTGGAGAGGATACAGTGATGAAGCAACCAGCCAATCAGTGTCTTGGATGCGTTACCCCAAGAAACTGTGCATTTGTTTTTGCTAGTAAAAAAGCAAAAGCACTGCAATAGTTTCCTCCATCTCAATGATTTCCATCAGCACGTCCCCTTAAGGGCTCCATAGCTTTTAGCTAGCTATGTGAATCAAGTTTAAATGGACAGAGATTTGGAAGTAATTGCGTTGCCTCTCTTCAATACTGTAGTTTGTTACTGTTACAGTAATGCAAAAACACATGTTAAATATCTACAAAGGACTGTGGACTTGCAATGCTTTGGCTAAACATTTGTAATTAATTAAAAATGTGTTAAATTCAACACGTAGTTCACTTACTGTTGCAGTCAGGACCAAATAAGCCTTCTGGGCAGCACACTTTGATGGTCTCTATACAAAACCACCTGAACAGATCAGGGTGGTTTACTTTCCTGCAACAAAAATGCAAAAAAGTTAGATCTCTTTTTATTAATCCGATTAAATAGATACTTTCATCAATGCGACTGAAACTCAAAGTATGTATACATTGTCTGTGTGCTGTGTTGTATCGCACAGTGCGAAAGGCGTAATTTGTTTCATCAATAGAGCCCACACAGACTGTCCTTTTGCACAGATCTCCTAATTTTGGGATTGTCACATGAAATGCAAGACAGCTGGTCACCATACCCTAGTATATGGATGTTGCTTTGTCTTTCAGAACGGCATACTTATACTGGCCACAACAGATACAGTAAAAAAAAACAGCTCATGCACGGTCAAATGGAGTATGCTGAGAAAGGCTTGCCTATTCAATAGTGCACAAGACATGACGGCACGCAGAAAAATTAAGTATACCTCAGCCTTGAGAATAAAGTCTTCAGGTTGTTATGGTATAAAAATTGTCCATTTGAGTTCCTGACCTCTTGAACCACCACATCTCAAAGTGTTCCTCATTTTCTTCCAACATGTGGTTGCACTCAAAACTGCTGCTGTCACACAAGCCCTCCAGTATCTCCGTCAACCTAATCTCACTAAAAAAAAACATATTTGTGAATTGTAACCAGTCTATCCTGATAGTCTGGGTCAAGATAATGAACTACAAGAGTGCATTTCATTATTGCATGCAATTAACATTGCTTTAATATGTTTTGGGTCAAATTATCAAGTTTTCTTATTCTCACCTCAACTTATATTTGGAGAGTTTTCTCTCTCCCATTCTGTGTTTCCCCACCAAAATTTAGCTTCGCTGTTTTTTCCCACACCCTGGCAAATATACGAATATTAGGGTCACTTTTAGATTTGTTGAGTGTTAACATGAGTATTCAGACATTTACAGTACATCACATTGAAACATGTCCAAATGTCATTACTTTGCAATATGATATAAACGTAGCATTTGTAAACAAGTGATGCTAGAGACTTTCTAAGAACCAACACTTTTCTGAACCATTTGTGCAGAAATAACTGTTTTGAATATGATATGTAGTTTATGTATGAAATCAGTTTCTCTCTAGTTTACATGTGTCACATATGGACATGTTGTACTAAGGTGTGACAACGTTCAGAGACGTTTTGCCCAGTTTTGAACGGAAAATGTATCGTTTTACCATTTTATAACTAACAAACTTTATTTTATTAAATTAATTGCTTTAAAGATGCAATTTTCCTCAAGATAGATCGATAGATAAATATAACCATACAGACATACCTTGTCAAAATTGTCGACTAACCCTCTGCATGTTGAGCATAATGCCTTAAAGTCCTTTGCAAACACAGATCCAAGAGGTAGAAACAAAATAATACAACTCAAGAGAAAAATACTATTTGAGCGTAACATGATTTCTTGTCTAGCTCAAATGTTGTCCAATAAGAAAACACTGTGTTTTTCTAGGTTGTCTCACCCAGTTAAGATGCCTGAATTAAACATCTAGTGTCTGAAATTATGACACGTTTATTATAAAGATATGTAGATTGTAATTTTCCAAAAATGTCCATGCGCCTTCTATCCCAGCTAGACATTCGGATTTCCGCGTCAGCCCTTCGGTAACATTGTGTCGTTATGTAATTGGAGCGTTCTCCTGGCCATCAACATGTGAGCCAATGAAATGCCGCCACGCAAGGGACAATCAAAAAGATATTTTTATGCATGTCTGTCCGAACTATCCGAGATTCGTATTTGTGTGTCCAAAATAGGCTGAATTATTAATAGGCTATATGCCATTATGTTGCAGACAATCTGTCTTTTCATAAGCACCAGAAAATAAAACCCGAGTGATTAATAATAAACATGTTAAGAACTGCGTGCTTTTTACGCTGTAAATTATTTTAATTATTTTCTTTAATTTATATTATATTAAATAGTTAGTACTATGCATTAAACCGCATGAAAGCTACAAACATAAATAATAGGCATGAATACAAATATAGTGAAGGTCAGATGAGAAATGTTGTGTTGATCTGAAGTGTTCCTGGGGCTCAGTGTATCTATAGCACAGCGACCGAGATACTTTTACCTGTGAGGCTTCTGGTGTACAAACAGTCCGTTATGCAGTTTTATACTGCAAACTAGCATTTTATTATCATTTTAATTGAATTTATTTTCGTAATAATAAACAAATTTTGTGTGTGCCGTCTAATAGGCAACGTTTCGCACACTCACAGAAAATAGCGTACTTTTGCGTTGCAAAATAAGGTGGACAGGCTAGGCACATGAACACCATCACCCATCCCTAGAATGGGAGTCGTTTTTTTAATCCAGTTAAATTTTGTAATACATGTAATGCATCAAAATAATATTCTGACATGAAATTCTGATATTTTAAATGAGTTTTAAAGCTTAGATGTTATTTTGATTTGTTAAGAGTGTCTTATGATTCGTAGAAAATTAGGCCTACACCATAAGTATTTAGGCACATCGTACCGGATAAATCACAGAAAACTTTCGTGGCGCCAAGCACCGCCCATGTCATAGATTGGTGCTTCTGTCAATTTCCATTCTACCCATTTATTTCTTTAGCTTGGACTTTTGCGCACGCGCTGTGGCAGTACCACTAGTACAAGGCGGTATGATGGCTCGAAAGGAAGCTGTAAATGAGCGTCCTCTCTTAATTTGTATAACCTGTATCGTATTTATACATTTGTTTATCTGTCCTTACACCAAAGTTGAGGAAAGTTTTAACTTACAAGCAATTCATGATGTTCTGTATCACAGATTTGATTTTGAAAAGGTAAGCGCTCATATCTCAAAAACGCGTAATATAATTTTTTTAAATCGTGTTTAACCTTAAAACTGCGCATTTAAATATTTAAATTATAACGTGTTATCTTGGTTAATCCTGTGTTTTAAGGCGTTAAACCTAAGCTCGTGGTCTTTAATTAAATTTACCAAGAGTGCTGCAGCCCCTGATGTCAAAACCCGGAAAAGAGAGCCATGGTGAATTAAAAACTGCTGCAGCACTCTGTTGTAGTGCTTTAGTGTTGTATAGCATTGAAACAACTAGACCTACACGAAGACTTAACTCCTTGTTATTACTGTTTCTCCAGTATGACCATCATGAGTTTCCTGGTGTAGTTCCACGTACATTTCTTGGACCCCTGTTCATATCGGCACTCAGTGCACCTATGACTTGTGTGCTTGCCCTCTTTCAAGCACCAAAGTTTTACACTCAGATCCTCGGTATGTCTGAGATCATAACCTGTAGCTTTAGGCCTAGATTAAACTAATTTTACTTGTTTCAGTTTTCATCTGTTATGTTCTTCTTTGTTCCACAGTGAGAGGAGTTATTGGACTATGTGACTGATTCTGTCACTATGGCAGATGCAAAGAGAGGTCCGGAGGCAGTTTGGGTCAATGGTGGCCAGTCTGTTTTGCTTTATCTGCATCACACAGTTCCATCTGATGTTTTACAGTACCAGAACCCTCCCAAATGTGTTTGCTTTGCCTTTAGGTACAGACTATATAAAGTATACACTGACGTTTCTTAGGTATAGTTTGACCAGTATTTTGGAGCAATATTTCAGTTTTGTATTATTCATTTTGTTATTTTGGCTTAGAAAACAAAGCTAAAGCAACGTGACTTGCTTTATGAATCATATTCATAAAAATGTCAGTGTGTATGAGTAATGGCATCTTGTTCTACGTTATTTTGTCTAACTTAAATTTTAGCATTAAACTGTTTTTCCAAATTGTGTTTTATTGAATAGTTTTGCTGGCATTCACATCTTGGTTGGGCCAGAGACACGGTGCCTTCATTTGGCTCTCTGCTTTGGCCATTATTGTGTTTCGCTCTGAATTGTGTCTCTTCTTTGGCCTGATGTTGTTGATGTCACTCCTGAGCAGGAAACTCAATTTTCTACAGTTGCTTCACCACGCCATTCCTGCAGGTGTTTTATCTTTGGGTTAGTGATGCACAAGTGCTTGTTTTCTGTATTTTATCTACCGTAATTGTCTAAAGCTAAATGTTGACTTTTCCATTTGTTCATATGTTTTGCTTCTCATCATCCACAGATAAACCTTCACAGACTGAAGTGTGTTTGCTGTCTTTTGTAGGTCTCACTGTCATGGTTGACACGGTTTTCTGGAATAAGCTGCTCTGGCCTGAGGGTCAGGTACTATGGTACAACACTGTCTTGAATAAAAGCTCCAACTGGGGAATATCCTTTTGCAAAATTATTTTACAATGCTTATAGTGTAAAGGAATAGTTTAGTCAAAATAAAATATTCTGTCAATGTCTCTCATGACAATCCAAGCCTTTATGACATCTGTGGAGCACAAAAGGAGGAACTGGTTGCTCTTTTCCAATTACAATGAATGAGTTCAAGATTTAAAAATGTCAAAAAATATTGTAAAAGTAGTCAAAAGGACTACTAGTAGTCCATAAGACTTACAGGTTTGCGAGGAGAGTGCATTTGTTTGGGTAATAGCTCAAGGTAATAACAGCCTTATGTGGAAGAAAAACTTGTATTCTGCTTCTGCATTCTTTTTGATGCTTAAAACAATGATCACAAGAGTAAAAGTGACCAGTAAACTGTTGTGTTCCAAAGAAGAAAGCGAGAACTACAGATTTGAAGTAGATTTGAATGAGCTTGAGTAAATGATGACCTTTTTTTTCTCCTTATCTTTGGGCCAAGTAAACCTTTAAAAACAATGGTAATGCATTACTATTATCATAAAAAAAAAATTCTTGCATGATTCTGTCTCCTGCCAAAATATTTTATTTTCCTTGACTTCTTTCGTGCCTCAGACTTTCCCCTTTCTGTGGTACTTCTACTCTGCTCTTCCTCGAGCTCTTGGCAGCACAATACTTTTTATTCCACTAGGCCTGTTGGATAGACGAACAAGAAAACCACTCATCGTAACTGTAGGCTTCATTCTGCTGTACTCCTTTCTGCCCCACAAGGAGCTCCGTTTCATCATCTACACCTTCCCTGTGTTCAACATGATTGCTGCCTGTGGCTGTTCCTTTATGTAAGTTGAACATATTTTGATAGTAATTATTTTATAGTTATACTGAATTTTCTTGCATGAAACCCATTTTAACACTACTTCCAAAATGTGGTGTATTTCAGAGTGAAACAAAATAGTGAATGAGAAAAAATGTATGATACGATTTTATTTTATCCATTTGAGAATTGTGATTGTAAAATAAAAATATGGGTGTACCTGAATAGGTCGAGACTGAATGAGAGTTTGCTAAAGTTAAACTTAAGTAACTAGTTATTAGCATTTTATAGCCTACTTAGCCTAAGTGACATGAGATCAAAAGGAAATAAATGTAAAAAGAAAGGTACAAATACAACATTATTATGTCCCTTAGTAGCATACACAACATGAATAAGGACAAAATACATATGATTTTTAAATAGATGAGGGTGAAACATTATCACAAACCAAAACTCGCCTGGAAAGCCCCATACTTCACACAAGATGTCCTGTCAGCTAAAAATGTAAGAGCACTGGACATTTAGTTTATTTAAAAAAAAGACCACAGGGTCATGAACTGCATTGTTTTTTTTGCAGTTTTTTTTTTAAGTCCAGAGATGTACTCAGGGTGGTTTACTGCTTTTATGTATTAGTGAATCCAGCCAGTGACAACATTTTCAAATACACACAGTTCCTGTAGCTGCATGAAAATCATATGTTAACTATATTGTGATTATTTTATATATAGAAAGCAATCAAAGTGAATTCTCTTTATATTCACAGGACCAGCGCAAGTCTATCAGTCAAAACTCTCATTATGCTTCCATTCAAATGTAACTTATGCGCAAAACTGGAATATCGCATAAAACATGCGAATAAAGCACCGTTTCCATCCGGGTGTGTCTCACTCGTCCTTCAAAGTGAAGCTGTGGGCTCTTTGATCGCCCCTGGTGACCGGCTGCATAAATCCCGCCCTCTCCATGTAAACGAATGGGACTTCAGTCAAAATAAAAAAATAAATTACACTTCCAATACAATTTTCCTAAATATAAACTAGTCATTTAAAATAGTTGTTATCACACTGATATGTGTTCAATTGTTCATTTTTGTGATAAGTTTGATTTTAGCTAGTAATTTGATGCTATAAAAACGGGTGTGTCCTTATGGCTGATTGGGTCTGCGGGAGTTTGGGCGGGAGTTTGATTCCACGGCTCCACCTAGTGACACTACTGCGCAGACTCTGGCTCCAAACGAATCTCTACTGCGCAGACTTGGGCTCCAAATTACGTAATTTACTCAAGATGGCAGCAGCCATACTGAGATGTATTCGCTTCACTTTTCTATAGTGGAAGGAAGCGGAAACGCGTCGGCCATCTTTTTTACAGTCTATATTTCCATCCAACGAGTCAGAGAGAACAAAATAGTCACTTCCTGGTATACTGAGGCACTAAATATCACGAAGAACAGGGCCGGTGTACCGACGAAGCATGCTACCTATCAGATTGCTAGCAATAATATATTTGTATTTTTTAAGGGTAAGGGTAGGTGTGGACGGGTAGGTTTAGGGTAGGGGTTGGTATGGACATTAAAAAAAGCCTCAAACCACACAAATATGATGCTGGTAGCACAATCTGATAGGTAACATTTTTCGCTATCGATTTGTGCTTCCTATCTTTTTTAATGGGAGGTAGCACAATCTGAGCAGGTATCACAAACTGTCAGAACACCGGCCCGTGGCATAGGCGGAATAGGCAAATGCTAGAGGCGCCGCCGATCCATAGGGGTGCCAAAATGAGTGAAGATCATTTTTTTTATTACCAATTGTACTTTAATACTATAAATTTGAAATGTTACTCAAAAAGCGATTGCCCCACAAAAACAACTATTTTATTGCTCTCCCCAGTTCGACTCGTGATCTTACACAGCCACACTTCCACATACATCAGTTACCTGATTGGAAAAGATGTTCACTAATAAATTATCACTGTGTCAAAAAGACCAAAGCCCTCTGGTGCCCAGGGAAGAAAAAAAATAAGAGAAGAAAAACGGTAAAAAAGCCAGAGGTAATGTTATGTAATGAATGATGATGCTCAAATAAACTAGCCCTTAAATGCATAACTGTTTCACCAATCATGGTATTCGTGTCTTTAGAGATCCGTATACATATCCAGCACAGGCGAATCTCTAAATAAAAAAAAAATAAAAACTCTTGATATTTTGAGGACAATTACAAAAGAATACTATAAAGCATATTTCATTACCCTTTGAAACTTGGAAGGGTTCAATTTGAGCAGATGATTTTACCATCGCTGTCATCTTTAGGCACTTCCACTGGCTCATATTCGCAATCTCTACCATATTATCAAAATTATTGTTTTCAATAACTTCAAAATCAATATTTTGATCACTGGCTGCTTATTCATCACATCCCCACCATCAAATGACAGTGACATTTATATTTCACTGCTCACAGTTTTGCTCTGCAGTACAGCCATTCAAACCAGTTACATTTTGCTGATGATATTCTTTTGTTTTATGCCTCCGGTAATTTTCAGTAGCCCCTCACTGCAGAACAAAGATCCAGGGGGCAGGGTTGGATCCACGTCCAGGGGATTATTGAAAACAAAAACTTTTGAATGGGGACTTAATTCTATGTATCAGTTGTTGATTGGAATTGTAAATGTACCCGTTGCCAGGGGGGGACTGGGTCTAAAAATTGGCCCTGGACTTTTTGGCACAAAGCGTCCCACCACACCTGGTCCGTAACACACCACACCATAAACCCACCAGCTAACACATAACACAATTCAGAAATAAAATGCTACCTATTTTTTATTATAAAAAGTTATTATCATTAACATTAATTAATGTTTTTTACATTATAATTGTTTACATTATAATTAGTGTTTTCTGGTTTATATGACATATAGTAAATAATTTAGAAGAATCTTTACACATTTCTTTTAGATGGCAGTTTAATATCACTAACGTTAAATATAACATCAGTCCATATATGACACAATTCTCTGCTTAAAAGACTTGTAATGTAGTGCAGATTATTGACTGTTTTTATGGTGCCTTTCTATTGGTCCTTTAGAAATCATTCTAATATGCAGATTTTCTGCTCAAGAAACATTTCTGATTATTATCAATGTTGAAAACAGTTGTGCTGCTTCATATTTTTATGGAAAATATGATACATTGCTATTAAATCAGGGTAATATTACATTTTCTTTATATAAATTAATAATTGTATTCAAAAAGGTTGCATTCATTTGATTTAAGTGACAGTAAAGTTATTTATACTTATTACAAATTAATTATATTTCAAATAAATGCTGTTCTTTAACTTTGTATTCATCAAATAATTATGAAAAAGTTGAAGTATCACAGTTTCCACAAAAATATAAAGTGAAAACAGTTTTCAGTATTGATAATAATGAAAACCATTAGTAATAGGTTAATTGATCACAAATAATACTGATAATAAATAGGCAGCAAACAGCATATTATAATGTTTTCTGAAGGAACATATGACATTGGAGTAATGATGCTGAAAGTTCAGCTTTGATCACAGAAATAAATTACATTTAAAAATGTCCTTAATAGAAAAACAATATTTTAAGTGTAATATTTCATATAATTATATTTACTGAATGTTTGCTCAAATAAATTCATCCTTCTTTCAAAATCATAATAAACAAAGTCTTAATTATTCCAAACATTTGATCGCTTAGGCTATATTAAAATAATGCAAATAGTTTTTTTATTAATATATAGGCTATCTATCACTTTCCTAATCACAGCACTCGAAAGCGAAAGTTTTCAGATTTACAATGTTATAGAGTAAGTTTGAGAATTATATATTTGTATTATTATTATTTTAATTCTTAGACACGTGAACTTACAGAAGAAAGCCTCAATAGAGAATTACAAACATACACTCTTATCTTATATTGTGACGAATAACGTAGCCTAAACTAAGGGCATTAAGATATTTGAAAGGGCCAGTAGTAGTTTGCACCCCTGAAAATGTATGTCTGTCGTTTAGGATTGTTATTGTAAACAGTTGGCAAATATTGCTGAATTCGTCATGTTTAGCTGCTTACATCTTACCCCAGAGTCAGTTTGCATTCAAGTGGTGCGCAGCTCAGCTCCGTGAACAGTAAAATCTGCCTTCTACACTTTGATTGGCTGTTTCAAACATTTTGACATTGACGAGCACTTTTGAGCAGTGATACAGAGCATGCTAAATGAATTCAAATTTTTGACTCCAATGGGCCGTGCGGGCTATTTGTCTGGGCCGATGGTGGAATATAGTCTACGCACATTTACTATAATTCTTTATAGATACAGGTGCATCTCAATAAATTAGAATGTTGTGGAAAAGTTCATTTATTTCAGTAATTCAACTTAAATTGTGAAACTTGTGTATTAAATAAATGCAATGCACACAGACTAAAGTAGTTTAAGTCTTTGGTTCTTTTAATTGTGATGATTTTGGCTCACATTTAACAAAACCCACCAATTCATTCTCAACAAATTAGAATACTTCATAAGACCAATAAAAAAACATTTTTAGTGAATTGTTGGCCTTCTGGAAAGTATGTTAATTTATTGTATATGTACTCAATACTTGGTAGGGGCTCCTTTTGCTTTAATTACTGCCTCAATTCGGCGTGGCATGGAGGTGATCAGTTTGTGGCACTGCTGAGGTGGTATGGAAGCCCAGGTTTCTTTGACAGTGGCCTTCAGCTCATCTGCATTTTTTGGTCTCTTGTTTCTCATTTTCCTCTTGACAATACCCCATATATTCTCTATGGGGTTCAGATCTGGTGAGTTTGCTGGCCAGTCAAGCACACCAACACCATGGTCATTTAACCAACTTTAGGTGCTTTTGGCAGTGTGGGCAGGTGCCAAATCCTGCTGGAAAATGAAATCAGCATCTTTAACAAGCTGGTCAGCAGAAGGAAGCGTGAAGTACTCCAAAATTTCTTAGTAAACGGGTGATGTTGGTTTTCACAAAACACAATGGACCAACACCAGCAGATGACATTGCACCCCAAATCATCTCAGACTGTGGAAACTTAACACTGGACTTCAAGCAACTTGGGCTATGAGCTTCTCCACCCTTCCTCCAGACGCTAAGACCTTGGTTTCCAATTGAAATATAAAACTTGCTCTCATCTTAAAAGAGGACTTTGGACCACTGGGCAACAGTCCAGTTCTTCTCCTTAGTCCAGGTAAGACGCCTCTGATGACAACTGTGGCCAAATTCCTTGACACGTCTGTGTGTGGTAGCTCTTGATGCCTTGTCCCCAGCCTCAGTCTATTCCTTGTGAAGTTCACCCAAATTCTTGAATCAAATTTGCTTGACAATCCTCATAAGGCTGCGGTTCTCTCGGTTGGTTGTGCATATTTTTCTGCCACACTTTTTCCTTCCACTCAACTTTCTGTTAACTTGGATACAGCACTCTGTGAACAGCCAGCTTCTTTGGCAATAAATGTTTGTGTCTTACCCTCCTTGTGAAGGGTGTCAATGATTGTCTTCTGGACAACTGTCAGATCAGCAGTCTTCCCCATGATTGTGTAGCCTAGTGAACCAAACTGAGAGACCATTTTGAAGGCTCAGGAAACCTTTGCAGGTGTTTTGAGTTGATTAGCTGATTGACATGTCCACCATATTCTAATTTGTTGAGATAGTGAATTAGTGGGTTTTTGTTAAATGTGAGCCAAAATCATCACAATTAAAAGAACCAAAGACTTAAACTACTTCAGTCTGTGTGCATTGCATTTATTTAATACACGAGTTTCACAATTTGAGTTAAATACTGAAATAAATGAACTTTTCCACAACATTCTAATTTATTGAGATGCACCTGTATTTACGCAATGGGCTAGCCCACACTGCTCTAGATGGCCAGTCCGCCACTGCCCGTTGCACTCAAAAGTGGAGGAAAATTAACATCAGTTTACAGGTGCAGGTTTGAGCGGACTAAATGTTTGGAGAATTCCTGCAAAAAATATTCAATCTTGTTTTGTGTTCTGCAGAAGAAAGTTATGCAGTTTTGGAATAATGAGGATGAATACATGATGTTTAGATGTCTATGTACTTTCATGGTTTATTGCTTCATTAAATTATGTTGTTGTGTTATGTGTAGGATTGCCAAATGACTCAATAAACATTAATGCTATAAAAGAATGCATTTCTCATATATTACCACCCTATTAATAATACAATGACATTTTTCAAAGAAAAGCAAAATTTGTGGGAAAGAATAGCTAGAAAGTGATTATTGTATTGCAGAACATAGAACTTAAATGTTTAAAAGATTTATGAAAAAAAAGTAATTTTAAAAGAGAAGAGAGAGGACTTAAGTCTGGTCCATGGCCTTAAAACGGTTGCTCGGGAAGGCAGAACTCCTGTGGTGGAAGAGGATATATCCAAGAGCAGAGAATACCGAAAAGAGACCAAAGCTTCAGTTGCAGTCTTATTTTTTTCCTTTCTTGTCCATGTGGCTAAAACCTAATCGAATACATTTAAACAGACCAATCAGCAAATTAAAGCTGTACTAAATGTGTTAATTTGCACACTGTACCCTCTGTTTTGGTATGTGACAGGTGGTTTTAACAGGAAAACAATATCTTTATTAATTTTTCATCCCTACACTATTTCATGTTAACTGATTTTTTTTAATTGTTTTACTTTTCTCTTCTGATTTGTTGCAGTTTGAAGAATTACCACAAGTCATGGATGTATAAAATTGGCTCCATAGCCATGGTAGGACATTTGATGCTAAATGGAGTATACACGAGTATTTCTCTTTATGTTTCCCATCACAACTACCCAGGAGGGAAAGCAATGCAGGAGCTACATAGAATAATTCCAGTAACAGCAGGTATATTGATTTCGATCGCTTTAGTATTTAATTATTATTGAAAAATGAAAGCAATCTGATTCAGTTGCATACTTCTCACACAGATGTGTCATTACACATCGACGTACTTGCTGCACAGACAGGAGTCTCACGTTTTCTGGAGCTAAACCATAACTGGAGGTCTGTGACCAATCAATTATCAAAGACAATGCTATACATGTGCTATATTGGTGATTTGTCTGAATGTTTTTCTTTAATTTCCTAGATATGACAAGAAGGAGAATTTGACTCCTGAAGATGCAGTTATGAAAACATATTCACACCTGTTAATGGAAGCAAATGCCACTAAGATATCGCTGCTCAAAGACTCTCACAAACCTTTGGTCTTCTTCTCAGGATACCAAAACCTCATATATGAGATGTTGCAATTTCCACCTATCAAAATCAAACTAAACAACAAGCTTGTGCTGCTAGAAAGACACTCAAATAATGAACCCAGATATTGAAAGCCTGAACTGAAATTGTTACAATAATAATTGAATAAAATATTCCATATGCAAAGACAGAGACAAACAGATGTTTACAGAAGTGGTTCTCTGAATTCTTTTGATAGTCTGTTTTACTGAGAGGGCAGACGTCCTGAGTAAAGGTGTTTGAATTGCACAGTCATTTCCTCGCTGGTTCATTTTGTGAACAATGTAAACATGCTTTTACTATGCCTCCCAGGATGCTTTGCATGAGTGATAACTGTTGTTTTAGACTTTCGAGTCATGATTTATATCGTTTCAAACCTATGTGACTTTCTTTTGCAGAATACAAAATATTTTAAAACCGGTAGCCAAACTAACCAACTATTTTGTTGAGCGTTGACTTCCAATTGAATGAACAAAAATAATTTTGTTCCACAGAAAAGTCATACAATTGTGGAATTACATAAGGGTGAGATTATACCATCCCTTTAATTGTGTATGTATAAAAAAACTCAATCCAACCATTTTTCCAAACAGCTTGTACTATGTAGGGTCATCCAAACATCTTTGGTTGAAGACAGAGGAACACCCTGGACAGATGGCCTATCCATTACATCCTTTTTTTCCAGAATTGCAATCAGTATACTAAAGTTCAGCAAAGCATCAAATACCTCTAGTCCTATGGCAAATATAGTCCTTGTATAGCTATGTCCTCTGCATACAACTAGCCTTATTAATACCTAAACCTCTTTCCCCACATTTTAGTTTGGATTAGAATTAGCAAAATAATCCAGATTTGGAAAATATATAATGCATAAGGTGACAATAATTAAAGACATTCACAAAACCAAGACCCAAAACATTACATTTAAAAACAACATGGTTTTCAAAGTGTACAGTTTTATTTACAAATTAGCACATAAAAAACAACAAAAAAACAGAATTGTTCCAGTCTCAATTATTCCTGTCAAATTATATTTTCGAAATGTATAAAATGTACAGTACATCTTAACATCAGATAATTTAACCCTTTAGAAGAAAAAAAAACATTGTGCTTGACAAATTTTCAAAAAAGATTTTAACCTGAAAGTACAGCATTATATACATTTTAACAGATACAAACAAAACAATCATCAGCAAAAATAAAAATAACCCCAATTCTAACAGTACCATGAACCACAAAAATCACAGAATTAAATAAAATACATTTAAAACATCTCTCAGTCACAGCATTTATTTTGGGCCATGTTTTTATATAAAACAGTATTCAGCATGTAGTTTCAATTTTATAAAATCATTTAAATCAGAAGACTATGACTCGCTTTGCACATCAGTTAATATTTACAGCATGTTGACCTGAAGTAGTTTGTATAAGGCACAAGGAGAGAGAAGACACAGATAAAATACATTTTATAGAAGGAATCAAAGTACAGCAACAAACAATAACTACCCCTATAACTAGCTAACCCTCCCTCCCTGAAAGCACTTTTCACCAGGAATAAGACTCCAGTTATCAAGTGTACTTAACAGTAGTACTCAAGCAATCTTTTATTCAATTAAATATCATAGAAATGCTCTGTGTATTGAAGAAAATGAATCTCAGTAAAATTGTTTAGCTAGGCCTTCTCAGAAAAGTTACTTGAGTGGTCCTAGATTGAGGTTCATCAGAATCTAAGAAACAACCTTGCAAATATAAATACGCAATCATCAGTACTGAAAATATATCAACGGTAGGTTGACCTTTAAAAAAAGAAGTCCTTCAAGATTTTCTAGCAATGGCCGGGACTGATTCAGGGCAAAGTTTACACTTGATGTGCTAAAAAGTGTGTCTGCTGGTACAATGCTAGGTGGACAACCCACATAGCGTACAGCTACTTTGGCAAGTTCAGGCCACAGTAACTTCTTTAGATTCCAATAATCCAGAGGATCACAACTCTGGTCAAGAATGTCTTCCTCCAAATACTCCAGCACTGCAAGCTCCAATGATTTTGGTCTCTCCTCCTGCTTGATTTTCTGTCTAATGTCATCCATAAGAGCCCAGAGGTTTTCCTTGTTTGAGGCCAAGCTGTTTGATGAAGCTGGTATTTCACCGCATCCGTTTGACAGTGGGGGTTTAGTCTCCACAGAGTTAGATGCAGACACCTCGAGCTCTTGTATGAGGTCATGTTTACACTGCTCTGCTTCTTCCTCAGTAAAAAGGGAGGTCTTATACCTCGGGTCCAACATGGTTGCCCATATGTACCTCGGGTCATGAAGTGTAGGGGACATTTTAGTCACCATTGCTTCCTTTAAAGACTTGAGCATATTGTCAATACCCATGGTTTCATCAAAAAGCATATCTATTTTTCGGTTGAGTATGTGAATGAGTGGAATGACCTGACCAAGTGTTGCTGTGCGATTGCTCATCTCCCTGCAGGCTACCTCGAAAGGCTTAAGAGCATTGCAGACTGACTGCATGACTTCCCACTGGTCACAGCTTATCAGTTCCCTGAAATTGCACTCTATTGACATCTCATCAATGGCTTTCTTTTGCTCTACCAACCGCTCAAGCATAAAATATGATGTTTTCCACTTAGAGGGAACATCCTGAACGAGTTGGTTTTCAGGTAACTGATACATTTTTTGCAGTTCTGCCAACTTATCCTTTGCTTTAACAGAACGATGCAATCTCTCACAGATTTTCCGAGCAATACTAAGCAAGTTCTGAACCATCCTCTGACTTTTTATGGCTTCATTAACAATTAGGTCTATGCTATGAACAAAACACTGCATGGTGGTGTGATCACGGCTCTCTAGTATGCTTCCAATTGTTTGATTATCTGTTACAGTAAATCCAATTTTAAGGCCTGAGGAACCAATCCAGATGTCCCAAAGATATTCAAGCTGCTTCTGTATGTTCAGCACATTGTAGTCACAGTCAATTGAAGAAACACCAAGGAGGGCTGAGCAATGGAAATCTTGCCCCTGAGGCAGAACTTGAGACTCAAATGTTACCCAGTGGGCTGTAAGAATCAAGTACTCTTGAGTTTGGCTGCTCACCCAAACACTTGTCGTGAAATGAATGATTCCACCTTCGGCCTCCTTGAGGTTGGTCAAAACGACTTCTTTCACGCTTCCATACATTTCTGGGATTGCAGTGCTGGCAAGGTAGGATGAGGAAGGTAGAGAATACTGTGGCTGGAGGTATTCCAGTAGTCGGTTGAGGCCAACATTTTCCACTACAGTTGATGGCTGAAGATCCAGTGCAAGCATTTCAGCAATGAGTTTGGTGATTTTTTTGGCAGCTGGGTGGCATTCGCTGAACTTCTCTGCAGTCTCCTCATAAGTAGAAATGTCCATGAGCTCCTGCTTAACTTGAATTTCAGCAGATGACACATCACCTGAGATATTACTATTATTTTCAAGCACATGCCCATGAAATCTCTGCATGTGCCTAAATAAGCAACTAGTGCCTAAATTGGTTGTCTTTTTGCCTCTGCTAATTGTGCGGCTACAGTGCAAACAGACCACCTTTGTTGGGTCCGCAGAGGAAATAGAAAAGTGATTCCATAGCTTTGAAGTCTTTTTGCTGAAAACAGGCAGGGTGTGTTGTTTGTTTTCAGCAGCAGGGCTGTCCATTGCATTTGTTGTCATGTCACCCTCTGCAGCAGGAGTACAATGGGGAGACTGAGGTGAGGAAACTTTGTCATTTGTGCTTTTTTGGGTTTTGAGAACATCAGGATGCCGTCGCATCAAATGTCTCATTAAACAGCTTGTGCCAAAGTCCCCTCGTTTACCACGGCTTATAACACAGGGACAATACCGGCACAAAGCTTTGAGTTGGTCAACAGGAGAGACAATGAAATGATGCCATACTTCTGATTTCACCCGCTTCATTATTTTTTTGTTTTGTTGAAAAACTGAGCTCTGATGTTGGGATATACTGTGCCCCTCACTGTGTTCCTCTGGCGAGGATGACAGAGGTATATTTTCCCCTTTCAGTCTAAAAGATGCATCAATTGAGGACTGTTGTCCAGACTGATATTTAGCACAATTTGCCTCATCCTCAAGAGTCATGTGCTCACTGTCATCATTGGGCACTTCGTCTGATATGGCATCAGAGCGATGTGAGGTACAGAGGAATTCCTTTTTGACTTCTGTGGAGTCTTGTGTGCGCGAGACCAATGTTGGTGGAGTGGTGTAAGGCGGAGGAATGCTTGAGCCCTGTCCATTTTCTTCAATGACTATGTCTCGATGGGCCCGCCACATGTGGCGAATAAGGCAGCTCGTCCCCAAGTCTTTCCCATTTTTGCCACGACTGAATTCATTCATGCAGTGAATACACACTGCTTTCGAGCTGTCAGCAGGGGATAAATAAAAGTGTTTCCACACTGCCGAGCGCCGCCGGGAACTTGAGCTCTTCGGGGCTGATCCAGAGCATTCACTTCCCAAGTCTGTGGCATCATCATTATGGTTGTTTAAGGAATGTGGGGATGGAACCACACTTGAGTCACTCTTTTCTGCTTTTGGTTTGACCTTTTGTAAAGAGTCTTTGGACACTATGTCTGTGGCCTCCGACAGAATGGAGGACGGAGGAGTATGGTTGTCTGTAGGGGGTTTGATGCTTACAGACAAGTCTCCATTGTTTGGTGATATATTGGGAGGTATTAAAGATGAATTATTGGACAAATTATTTAATGAGTCACTGTCTTGCAAAAGAACAGTGGGGTGAGCCCTTCGCACATGCCTCATTAAACAACTAGTACTGAGATCTTTCTCATTTTTACCCCGGCTGAACTCTTTCATACAGTACATACAGATTGCTTTGGTACTATCACGTGGTGATATGAAAAAATGGTTCCAAGCAGGAGATTTTTTTCTAGGGTTAAGGGGACTTCTTATGGATGATAGAAGGCTTTGTGTGACAGCATCCATTGCAACATCATACAGAGTACTTGAGTACCCACTGAACAAGCTACCATAATCATCATCATAACTTCTGGTGGCAAAGGGGCCAAAGGCCCCATCAAATGATAACTTTTCATCATCCTGAGCGATTTCACCGGTTTCATTTGGTTCTGCTTTAATACATACACTCGTTTCAATTTCGGAATTATTTATTTCAATGTTCTGGCTCTTATTTGAAATAGCTGGGGATGTTTGAGGGTCATGCTTTTCACAACTTTCTGCTGTTGAATCCTCTGTTAAAAGCCCATCGACCTCAAAAGATCCATCTTCCTCTGTGCCCTCAAATGACAAAGATACCAAAGAGGAATCTTTTGCCAGTGTCTCAGAGGGACAAGTGTGGGGTTCTGCTTCCAATACCTCTTGAGGAGTAATTCTGTATGATTTAAACACATAACCATCTTTCCCTTCTATTTTTAAACAGGTTCCTTTGGCCTCTATTCTCTTGTTATCTTTGGAGCCATTGTGCTCGTGGCTTATATCCTCGGTCCTCTGTAAGAGGCCGTCCTCTCCGTCCATTATCGCAGAAAGAATTTCTGCAGGGAAAGAAAACCTTCTCTATTCAAAGCAGCTTTTTAAGTGTTCAAGTGTCATGGGTGTGGTTCTTTCTTCCATCCAGATGTTTACTTTAACATGTTATATCTGAGCCCAGATGCAACAGATATGTTGACCTCCATTTAGGATAATTTGTTTGTGTTCATTTGTAGAACCTGAAAAATTAGATGGGAGATAGAAGAACATTAACATAATTAAAAATACAATTAACAGTTCAAAGGACTCAAAGTTCATTACAACTGGATGTGATTAAAAAATGTATATACTCATTTGACAAAAAAAATTATTAAACAACTCAGAGCCACTTTTTATAAGTAGTTTTTATAAGACATTATTTTAAATGCATTATTGTTAGTTATTAGTAATGCAATTATTATTGTATTTTATCAGTTTGAATCAGTCTGACGATTAAAATGAATGAAATAAATGACTGACCTGAACTGCAAGTTATCATTACATTCAGATATTCTTGATAAGTAGTTTTGTGTATTTAAGGTTTGTGAAACTCGCTGACTGGTACACAACTCACTCTCTGCTAAGCCTTGCTGTCACACATTTATACCAATCCTGGTCATCAAAAAGGTGTTCAGGATACCATCGACTATCCAAAATGTAAACCAGAACAATTTTTTTGTTAGCAACAAATTGCTTGATATGTCACTGGTTAGATATTGGAAAATTATATTATTATTATTGTGTTAGGAATAACACTGGTTCTGTTCTCTCTTTTCAGCTTTGTAAGTATCTCCAATGAAAATAACCATATAGGCCTAACAGACAGTCAGTAAGTTAGTGAGTTATCAGCATAACATAACAAATAATTATTATTTATGGCCGGTATTACTATTGGTATTTGGTACTATATGCATATATATTTGGAGTTAGGATCAGGACCTATGATCAATCATACATGAATATTATATGATAATACAACCCATTCATTCACGTGAACATGATAATGATACTTTAAAATGAATAGGAAACCAGTCCAACATTGAAATAATTATATAACCTGCATAAGGCTGCTATGGATGCCTACAGATCAGTAATGATTTTGTGCACTGTGTATGTATAAATATTCTGAGTGACAGCTTTAATCTGGACCTGTAACTACACAGAGCTATGCGAAAGCTACACTGTGATATCCACACATACTTAATTTCTTGAATTGCAAGTGTTTATTGACCCAATAGGTATATATAAAATATTAATATTTGAATCCTTGGTGTGTTCCTTTTTTTTCTTTCCGAAATACCTCCATATTTGACAAATTCATACAGCCCTTTCCTGGTTTTCACCGGTTCATAACGGAACATAGCAATAGAGATAAACAAAACGTCATTTGTTGTCATCAAGGAAGGACAATCTGGCCAATTACAACAATTAATAGCAAAATATACATTATACGTGTCAAACCTGACATCTCAATTTTTGACATTTCTGTCAGTTGTCACGCCATAGTAAGGCATAAATTAAAAAGAAAATAAGAAATATACACTGATCAACCTACTATGATAATTATGACCGTATGCTGTTGTATGTTCGAATAAAATAATTTAAAATGTATTTGAGGTGTTTCTAGTCAGGAAGTTGGGGTGCTGCTTGCGGTACTCGTCTCAACACGCTCTCGCGACCTCACGAGATGTAACGTTAGGTGCTAGCTAAAGCGACACATGCTAGCGGCTAGTGCATTAGCTCGCAGACAAAACAACAGGAAAACACTTCGCAATTATCTCCTGCCATATGGACACAAAACTCGAGTTACTCGTGTGTGTTTTCTTATAATTGTATCAAATACGACTGCTTGGGGATTTAAAATGCCTACGTGGAATCATTTAATCACGTAGAAAGAGTGTATTTGACACAGTGACAACTCAATTGTGTGGTTACGTTAGGCCACACAGGACATAACCTGATGAGGCAGAACCGGATCCTGGTCGCACAAAACAGAGAAGCTCGTCGAACTAGCCGGGTCACTGGATCTAAACCAAAATAATGCATGCGTCTTCCCGAGACAATGTGACATAAGTATAGCTTACCTTTGTGTCCTGAGGTTTACTTAAGTGAGTTTCGGCTGTGAAATGGTTAAATAAAGCGCACGGTTGATCCAGTGTTGTAATTGAGTTGGTTGCTTTGTCTCCTGTGCCGTAAACAGTGCGCTGTAGTAGCGCCACACGGCGTCAGACGGAAGGAAAATGGCTCTATGGCGTCATAGAGGCTTTCGATATAGTGGGTGGGGTTAATAAAACAAAACTAGTCATTTCTATTCCATAGCCGATAAGAGGTCATAATCATGTAAATAAAATTACGAAGCAACTGATTCTAAACTTTGCATACTTATGCATAGAGGCACAAACCACATAAGAAATAAGGAGGGTTTACCAAAGCACACACACGGGGTTTCTTGACCTCAGGGTCTTTCTCAGGGGCAGTCAGGCACCAGCAGGGGTGGGGCAAAATACACAGGCACTTTGATGTTTAAATGTCAAAAAAAAAAATTAAGGGTCAATTTAACACTTTTTTTCTGAATTTGTTATGTTTATGATATACTATAGCCTTTTGACCTCAACCAGCTTTCTATGTATTTGTATTTACTGTTTGCAAATTAAATGATACATATGTTTGTGTATGTAGAGGTTCATACAACAATGTAATTGTACATGTAACGTTGATTGAGATTTTGAATTGAGGATGGAAATTATTATGTTTTGAATCATTAAGCTGAAACAATTAAAATGCATAACAAAATGCAAAAAAAGTAAAAGTACATTAAAACATTTTCCTTAAGGAAATATCACGGTCACAATGAAATAAAATAGTCTAGCCCGTGACCCCATGAGCGAAACTAGTGGATGCCAACCGCCGTAAAACTGGAAAGAAGAAGAAGAAGAAGACCCATTGAGCGAGCTGGGTGCGTCATGACGCCATGCGTTGCGGGTGGGACGTCTGTTCGTAGTGAACCATCCGCATTGTTGTTGGTTGGTTGCAGGCGAAGAATAGTATCGCTGCCCGTTGCCGGAAAAGAAACGACGCTGTCTTTGAATGGCAATCGAACCAAGCGTTTTCGTAGTGATTATTTGTTCAGAATTATAGTCCTGGCTGCCTCTGTGTTTAAGCGTTTGCAGCATTTCAGATTTATCCATGCAGATTTAAATTGGTGGTCCTTGGATGAAAACATTGTGTACGGAATAACTGCAGGGCACCTCATCAGAAAGCTGCTCCTTTCTTTATTAAGCGGATCAGAGGTAAAATGGTCGATCATAAGATAACTGTCATGGTTTTGCTATTTGCAGGGGCGATTTGCACCTGTTTTATAATGCATGGGAGTATAAAGAGATACGATTTGAATGTGCATCTTCATAGTGTCTCAAAACATAGCGAACTGCCTACATGGACAGTATTTTAGGGTATAGGCGAAACCCCAAAACGCTGCCCTGATGTTTATTATTTTTTTTATTTTCAAATGTTTGGGATGCACATAAAATGGCCAAAATGTTTTGAATTGCACGTCCGAATGATGTCGCTGTGATGCCTGAAAATGCGTCCTAATTGCGCCTTCACTGCTATAGTAATCAATGATATATTTTCGTAACCTAATTATACATTTGTAAAGCTGTAGTTGAAGTAGAAATACCCTGGGCTTTATTGGCGTTGTATACATCAGCACCAAAGTAACACATTGTACTATGGTAACAGTAGCCTACTTTTGAATAGCTTCCTTCATTGTGTCATGGATTATTTAGATTCAGTCATGTAAATCAGCATAGCTTATTTTTTTGTGGGATGCATCTACATCTAATTCGGATGCACTGTTGTATTATGAATAACACTGGTTCTGTTCTCTTTTCAACTTTGTAAGAATCCCCAATGAAAAGAAAATCTCCACCTCACAAAGTATTCTTCCCTCAGCGGCTACCTTCCCCTATCACATTTTCCTCAAACCGTGAGACGCTGACTTACACCCAGGCCCAGAGGATGGTTGAACTAGAAGTCAATGGCCGGTTGCACCAGATCAGCATCTTTGACAAGCTCTACATTATCATGGATGAGGATCCCATTGCACAGGAAATTATGGAGTGTACCAGCAATAAGGAGAATGCTGAAAAACACCAGCAGGTCTTGGTACGTTCTGCAAGCCTCAGAAACAACCAGCAGAAAAAGAGTGATGCTGTCACCGCACAAAATGCTTTAGTGCAAAGCTGCACTCTTCCCGAGCCCAAATTCTGCACAGTGGATTACATTCTGCCAGCAATTCCGCGCAGACCTTCTACATACTACAAGTATGAGGAGAAAACTTCAGAAGATCTGAATGAGGAGGTGGAATATGATATGGATGAAGAGGACTATGCCTGGCTTGAGCTGGTTAATGAGAAAAGAAAGAATGAAGGTCTTAACCCAGTTTCCCCTAATGCCTTTGAGTTCCTTCTTGACCGTTTTGAAAAACAATCATTTTTAGAGAGTCAGGGCCAACAGAGTCTACAGTCCTTAATTGATGAAGATGCTGTTTGCTGCATATGCATGGATGGAGATTGCATGGACAGCAATGCCATCCTGTTCTGCGATATGTGCAATCTAGCCGTTCATCAGGATTGTTATGGTGTCCCATATATTCCGGAGGGACAGTGGCTTTGCCGGCATTGTCTGCAGTCCCCAACACAACCCGCTAACTGCATCCTCTGCCCTAACAAGGGAGGAGCAGTCAAAAAGACAGAAGATGACCAGTGGGGTCATGTTGTTTGTGCTTTATGGGTTCCCGAGGTTGGGTTTTCCAACACGGTCTTCATTGAGCCTATTGATGGTGTTTCAAATATTCCACCAGCTCGATGGAAGCTTACCTGCTACCTCTGTAAAGAAAAAGGTGTTGGAGCTTGTATCCAGTGCCACAAAGCGAACTGCTACACTGCTTTTCATGTAAGCTGTGCACAGAAGGCTGGTCTCTTTATGAAGATGGAGCCTATTAAAGAGTTGACTGACTCAGGTTTACCCACTTTCTCTGTGAAAAAAACAGCCTACTGTGGGGCCCACACCCCAAATGGCTCCATTAAAAGACAGCTTACAATTTATAATGAAACTAAGACAAATGACAGACTTTGTCAGTCAGTGGACAAAAAGAGCAGCAGGACTAGATTAAAAAAACAGAAGAGACTTAAAAACAATGAGGTGGAATTTGTAGGCTCAGTTCCAAATGCATCTGTACCCAGTTTTTCACCTGAAAGGTTTGTTCGAATCTTTGATTACAAAATCTGGTCAGATGTTGAACTCTTGTGCAAATATCAAGACTTTTCATTTAATTGTACACTGTCATATTCTCCTACAGGTTAAACACAATCCTCAATCAAGTTTCTTTACAAAAGAAGAAGGCATTTGGCAAACTTGTCTTGAATTATTGGATGCTTAAAAGACTATCAAGGAATGGAGTGCCACTCAACAGACGCCTCCAAACTAGCCTACATTCCCAGAAAAACACACAGCTGGTAAGTCAAATTGTATTGATCTGACTCCTTCAACATTTCTCAAATTATCACAGTTTATTTGCTATAGTTTAGAAAATGTTAATAAAATATGACAAGAACTCAGATTTAAACTGTCAAAACAAATTTTTATAATGTCAGATAACTTGATAAACAAATTAATCTTGATAATGTCAGATTGTAATCCATTACATAGAAAGGTATGCAATGGAATACAATCAACCAAAACATTTTCAGCTGTTAAATTTAAGTACACAATTAGATAATACCAATTTAGGTCAACCAATTACCAAGCAATGCTTGATTTTGTTCAGTCTGTGGTGTAAAAAGGTCGCATTAGCAATTAAAGGAAAAAAAAAACACTTAAGCAAAACATGGTCAAGTCAACGTGTCTGAATCATTTTTGTTCCCAATTTTTTTTGCAGTTTTGCTGGTTAGTCCACTGCATGAAGAATTTTTGGGCTATAATATGTTCACTTTATTTTGCAATCCTCACTTACATAAATTAACTATAATGCCCTGTACCCACTAGTAAAAAAAAATCAAATTATATCTGGTGTCCGAATAATTTTTGGTTTGACTGTATATCCTTATGCAGCGTTGTAGGAATAATTCACACAAAAATGAAAATTTGCTAAAATGTGCTCACCAAATGTGCCAAGTAGACAGATTAGTTTGCTTCTTCATCTAATCAAATTTGGAGAAATTTTGTGTTAGATCACTTGGGCTCTCATTCTGATGGCACCCATGCACTACAGAAGATCCACTGGTGAGCAAGTGACGTAATGCTCAATTTTTCTAAATCTGTTCCAATAAAGAAACCAAGGCATCTATATTTTGGATGGTCTGAGGTAGGGTTGGGTATCGTTTGAATTTTATCGATTCCGATTCTGCTTATCGATTCCGATTCTTTTCGATTCCCAGTTTCGATTCCAATGTGATTAAATAATGATATCAAACATTTATCCTGTGTCTCTTTTTAGCAAACCATTTATTGGAGCTGAATACCATTAAAAAAATCAACAGGCTACATAAAAAATGACTCTTTAAGAGCTGTTTGTGTGCAAAATAGAGCTGCATGATTCCGGATAATTTTTTTTTTTTTCCCAATTGAAGTTGTGGTTCTCTCATGATTTTGAAGAAAAAAAATATTAGACAACTAAACAAAATCACATGTAATTTATGAATTACTCACTCAAGATGCACTTGTTTCATTACTGGATGAATCGGCATCCTTGAACGAATCCCTTGTATGATTCAAAGACAAATACATTTTAACAGACACTTCTATAACATTATTTACTCATGGATGAGACATGCAGTTAGTGATAAGAATGTGAAAAAGGCAACAGCACATAAATGCCCGATTGTAAAATTAGTTGTTTTATGCATTTAAATGGTTTTATTTTCCTTTGTACTTTTAAAATGAATGAAAAAATAGCGCATGTTTTCTAGTATAAATGCATTGTGCTCACATTTACTTAAACTACAAATTAAAATACATATCAGCTTGCACCTTATTGTGATCTGGAATCGCACGAGAGCCTATATTTTAGTATGCATTTGAGAGACGTTCTGAAATGTAATGCATTCATACATGCATGCGCAGTTTGCAGCTTTAATCGCCTTTTTGGTAATTTCATGACTTAACTGAGGACAGACTCTGTTTTACTGACATATAGCCTAAACAGCATAGCATTGTTCTACCGAAGCTCATTTGGCTGGTGTACCTTTTCCGCGCTCATTTGACTTGCGCCTGGTGCTGAGGCAATGCTGCAGTGCACGTCTGAAAAGTCTCCTGTTTGATTTGGATGCAAAAAAATACACCGGTTCCGCATTTTAATAAAGGCATTTCTTGTCAAGAAAAAGGGGACAAAAACTGCAGTTTTTGAGCAGGGTGGCCACGGCCACCGCTGGCCACCCCCTGGCTCTGCCACTGCTGCACGGATGAGCCAAGTGATCACAACATTGTGATCGCACACCTCAAAGGTTGAGGAATGAAACAGACAAATAATTGTAATTTAGGAATAGAATCACGTTGGTGTTTGAATCATGTTCGCGATCTTTAACGATCTATTAAATTAATGTCATGTTGGTGGTGACACCTCTCTTGCAACATGTTTAGCTATCACAGATATTATACTTAGTTTTTTTGGCTTCTGATCGCAAATGCAGCCAAACTTTGGAGCACTTAGATTAGCGAGCAAGGTCCTGGCAGATTGCTAGGTCACACCTGTCCTCACAGATGAAGAAAAAAAAGCGCATAGGAATCGATAGGCGGAATCGAAATTTTAATTTGACAACAAGTATCCGATTCCTGACCTTAAGTATCCGATTCTGGAATCGGTATCAATTTTCAATTCCCAACCCTAGTCTGAGAGGGAGTTTTCAGCAAATATTCATTTTTAGGTGACATATTTATTCATGCAGCACTTACACATGGCCATGCATGTTATACATTTTAATAACATAGTTTGCTTGCATTTGAAAACATTGAAATGTCAGAAACAGACAGAAGAGGAAACTGAAGCATTGAAGGAGCAGCTGAAGGACTGGCAACGGTTGAGACATGACCTTGAGCGAGCAAGACTCCTGCTAGAGCTGATAAGGAAGAGAGAGAAACTCAAGAAAGAAGAGGTATGAGAACAATATGCTGTTTTATATCAAGACAAGTTTTTGTAACGGTAACATTTACTAATGTTAATTCAATTCAATTCAAGATTATTTGTATAGCGCTTTTTACGATACAATGGTTTACGATTTCAATCGTTTACGATACAAAGCAGCTTTACAGGAAATTAAGTTTCTACAATAGATTTATATATTGCAGAAACTTAATATATTTAACTTATGGCAACATTTGGTTAATTCTGTATATTGTCTGAGGGTTGGCTTCCTCTGAGGGGTTGGCATCATCTCTTCTCAGGTGTTTGGTCATCTCAGATCATTTAAGGGTTGGATCCAGACTGAAGCTTTTGTAATTCCTAGTTACCATGGGATGTTGGTCCCGTGGCAGAAACAGAGATACAAATAGAGACACAATTAGTGTAGCTGTTGTTCCATCCAAGCAAAAATTATTTGTTCAACCCAAGCTAAAGCATAATAATGTGCGTTTGATCTGATATACCTGCAGTACAAGATTGTGAGATGCATTATATGAATGCTTGGCTAAAGAGATGCGTCTTTAATCTAGATTTAAATAGAGAGAGTGTGTCTGAACCCCGAACGTTATCAGGAAGGCTATTCCAGAGTTTGGGAGTCAAATATTAAAAAGTTCTACCTCCTTTAGTGGACTTTGCTATTCTAGGTACTACCAAGAGTCCAGAGTTTTACGACCTTAGGGAGCGGGTTGGATTGTAGCGTGATAGAAGATTAGTAAGGTACGCAGGAGCTAAACCATTTAGGGCCTTATAGGCAAGTAATAATATTTTGTAACTGATACGAAACATAATAGGTAGCCAGTGCAGAGACTGTAAAATTGGAGTAATATAATCATTGTTTCTTGACCTGGTAAGGACTCTAGCCGCAGCATTGTGATCCAAGAGATTCTGTGTACTGTTTTTTGGTCCAATAAGTAATATCTCTGTCTTATCTGAGTTTAATAGGAGAAAATTATTGGTCATCCAATCTTTTACATTTTTAACACACTCCGTTAGCTTAGATAATTTAGAAGTTTCATCTGGTCTTGTTGAGATATGTATAGTTGGGTATCATCAGCATAACAATGGAAATAAATCCCGTATTTTCTAATAATATTACCAAGGGGCAACATGTATATTGAAAATAGCAGAGGACCTAGGACAGATCCTTGTGGTACTTCATACTTTACTGGTGATAATTGAGATGACTCCCCATTTAAATAAGCAAAGTGGTAGCAATCGGACAGGTAGGATCTAAACCATCTTAAAGCCTGCCCTTGAATACCTGTGTAGTTTTGTATTCGATCTATGAATATGTCATGATCTATAGTGTCGATCGCAGCACTAAGATCAAGTAAAACTAGCAATGAGATGCAGCCTTGGTCTGACGCAAGAAGCATGTAATTTGTTATTTTAACAAGTGCAGTTTCTGTGCTATGGTGGGGCCTAAAACCTGACTGAAATTCTTCATAGATATAATTTATTTTGCAAGAAGGAGCACATTTGAGCAGACACAACTTTTTCTGAAATTTTAGACATAAACAGAAGATTTGAGATGTGCCAGTAATTTGTCAGTTCACAAGGATCTAGTTTTGGTTTCTTAATAAGAGGCTTAATAACCGCCAGCTTGAATGGTTTTGGGACGTGACCTAAAGATAATGATGAGTTAATAATATTGAGAAGCGGTTCTTCTGCTACAGATAACAGCTCTTTCAATAATTTAGTGGGTACAGGATCTAATAAACATGTTGTTGGTTTAGATGCTGTGATAAGTTTATTTAGCTCATCCTGTCCTATAGTTGTAAAGTGCTGCAGTATTTCTTTGGGTGCGATGAGCTGAAGTACTAGGCGCTGTAAAATCTACATTGTTATTGTATTTCTGATGTTATCTATTTTATCAGTGAATAAAGTTACTATTAAACTGTGAGGGAATATTTAGATCTGGTGACATCTGTTTATTTGTTAATCTAGCCACTGTGCTAAATAAAAGCCTTGGATTTGTTTTGGTTATTATCTATGAGTTTGCGGATATGCTCGGTCGTGGCAGCTTTTAGAGCCTGTCTATAGCTGGACATACTGTTTTTGCACGCAATTCTAAAGATTTCCAAGTTAGTTTTTCTCCATTTGCGCTCAATATTACGAGTTTCTTTCTTGAGAGAATGGGTATAACTGTTGTACCATGGCGGGAGCCAAATTGTTTGCATATGTGTCCTTGATTACTTTTGTGGTTATGTTGCAGATTATGCTTCAGCAGACATTAATGGAGGTCCAACTCACTCCTTTCACAGTACTTCTGAGGACTGTGATGGATCAGTTACAGGAGAAAGACCAAGCACACATTTTTGCAGAGCCTGTTAGCATTAAAGAGGTTTGTCTGCATTTTCCTGAACTTTGACTTAAAAAATAAATGTCATAAGGTATTTCAGTATGCACAGTGTCTTAAAGTATGTGATTTAAACATCCAATTTCAGAACAAGAACATAGAACGTGGGAAAAGCACGCTTTTCAAGGAAAAGTTTTGCTTATAGAATTTTAAAGCAAAACTTTTTTTTATTTTATATTACACTACCATTGAAAAGTTTAATCAGTAATATTTTTGTTTAAAATAACTTTTTCTCTCTTTTTTAACATTACACTTATTCATCGAAGAATCATGAAAAAAGCTGTTCAATGAAAAAAGCTTCAACAGCTGTTTTCAACGATTTCTAGAATTTGGAAGCACATAAAAAAATCTTACTGTGTTTGTCACAATGATGTCATTATTGATATAGGACTTTAAAGGTTTTTCAAAATACAACAACATTATTTTAATATTTATTATTTTTTGTGAAGATAATTCACAAAATTAGAGTCTGTGTCACTTATCAGAATCACAGATTCATCCTTTTTTGTGTGTTTCTCACAGGTGCCTGACTATATGGACCACATCTTGCACCCTATGGATTTATCCACCATGAGGAAACGCATTGATGCACAAGGCTACAAAAATCTGGACGAATTTGAAGCTGACTTCAATCTCATTATTGAAAACTGCATGAAGTACAATGGCAAGGATACATTCTTCTACAGGGCAGCTGTTAGATTAAGAGACCAGGGTGGAACTATGCTAAGGAAAACTCGCCGAGATGTTCAGAGAATCGGCTTTGATTTTGAAACTGGCATGCACCCGCTTGAAACACCTAAGATCGAGCCATCTGCACCTTTCTCCTGGGAAGATGGTAAATGCACAAAATCTGTAGTCTCAATGGTCTTTTGCTTGGTATGATTTGTATAAGGTAATTCCTTGTAGACATGAAGCAAACTACGCCAAGTGCATCCCCTCCCCTGTGATAGTTTGAGATCATTGGATATGTTTACATGTAAAATAAAATGAAAATCACACATGCATACCCACCTACTATTATTCTTTCATGTTTTCTTCAAAATATAGCTAAACAAATGTACTTAATCAAGCATGTCTTTGTCTAACCAATGACATTTCTTGTCAAATGTCACCATGCGATGTACTTCTCAGTTTAGTGCTTCCTTGAAATTAATAATCACTAATAGTATCAGTAAATCTGAAGTTATGTTAGATCAGAATGATCACATTTTCATTGCATTTCCCATCCCTACATTTTAACAAATCAATCAAAAATTGTTGCCTTTTTACTCTTTCAGTGGACCGCTTATTGGTTCCAGCTAATCGAGAGCACATGTCATTGGAAGAGCAGCTGAGGGAGCTACTGGAAAAGTTGGATCTGACTACAGCAATGAAATCCAGCCCTTCACGGAGCAGACGACTAAAGCTGCTTAAGAAAATCATTAGTGATGTGAGGATGGAGCTGAGTTTAAAGAAGGCTCTTCCTTCTGTTGAACTGGAGAATGCTGCAGAAGAAGAATCCGGCCTTATCCTTCAAAAAGGTTTGTTTGAAAAATGTTAGTGTAAATGTTTTTTTTTTCAAATAATAACTAGCTCAACATCTGTCAAATCCTTGTGGGTATCACTTTGACATAACAAGGGACTCAAGTCTCAAGTCCCATTTCATTGTCATACTGATCCTATCCCTCTCCTGTCGCTTCCTGCCTCTGCTCAGCTGTCCTGAACAATAAATGCTTAAATGCCCCAAAATACACTTAATATAACAAGCAAACTACTTGTTTAAAATCGCAGTTTGTGTCTTTGGTATTGGCTAAGGTAAGCATCACTATTATTTTAGGTAAGTGATTTGCACTGAGACAATGAAAAAGCTAAGTACAGCAAACTATTTAATAATCTGAGCCTAGTGGAAAAGGAGAGGAAGAGGGGAGCTCAGGGTGTATGAGGATAGATGTTTATTTAAATGGTATTCTGTCCCTTGGCTTCATTGTCTCTAGTCCAGGTTATTAGGTTCATTGTTTTATTGCATGGTGTTTCTGAGAAAGATTAGTCAAGGAAATCAAGCTATAACCTGAAGTGGTCTATAGCGGTGAAAAATAAAATATTGACATACAATAGACTTGTAAAGCCTTAAGCAACTACCTAACAATACTGTAAAAACAATCTTTGGAATAGGGCTGCATGATGTATTGAAAAAAAAAAAATTACTTTGGCATATGGTTCGTGTAAAATGCTGCGATTTAATCAAATTAATAAATGCACCTCAGGTTTCAGTGCTTCAGTTCTGAAGCTTGGTGTTGTTTGTGAATGAACAGACTTTTTTCACTCTGGGGAAAAATATATTTTTCAACTTCAAAAAAAATAGTTAACATAGTTAATAAACTAATAGTTTAGTTTAGACAAATAATAGTTTAGATTTGTTCTATGAAAGTTACAGGATAGTTATTTTTGTAATATTGATAGTGTGTTGTCGAATAATGAACCACACTATATTATTTTCAACGCTTCGCATGTTAATTACGTTTACTATAATAGTTTAACTTTCGCTATAAATAATAAAATATGTTATTATTACAAATTGCTAAAATAAACCCTCGAAATTTACAAATATAATAATTTATGAATACTAATTCACTTAATATACTTACCGCATACAGACGCTTTTATGAAGCGTTCCCATATACACATTTAGCATTTATCATCTCCAAACAAACACCAACTCGCGCTGTGCCTCTCTCACTGACCTCTGCTCTCTCTCTCTCTCTCTCTCTCTCTCTCTCTCTCTCTCTCTCTCTCTCTCTCTCTCTCTCTCTCTCTCTCTCTATTTGTTTTTGTTAAAGACATTTTTCAGCTCTTTTAAATGTTCTTATTTATTTTTATATAAATGCACTCCCCTACAATATCACACAAATCATTCTAGAATTATTAATTATTTCCAAATATTCAGTTCATTCAAGCTATTCATGTCATTTGGTGAAATACAGTTTTTTTTTCCAATATTGTGCAGCCATATGGAACACTCTTTGGGACATATTTGGAACCTTGCTGTATTGATGTATTAAACACATAGTAAAACACTAATAACCACCAAGAGCACTCTAACTAGCACACGGTTCTTCAATCCTCTTCCTGGTGTGCCACTGTCCTGTTTAAACCCTAATTAAACACACCTGAACAAGCTAACATGGTCTTCAGGATTACTAGTAAATTACAGGCAGATAAGTGTAATAAGTAGTTTCAAGGGTTGAAACTAAACTTTGCATGACAGTGGCCCTCCTGGAGCAGCATTGAAAAACCCTCCCTTTGCAACTGCACGACATTGCACTGTAAACACAAACTAGCAACTTGATAGCATTATCCTGGCAACCACCTACAATACTGAACACATTTTCAGAGAAAACTTAAAAAGTTTGTTTGTTCTTTCTGAGAAAATGAAAAAAAAATCTAGTTTGTTGTCACTGAATTTAATGTCACACACTGTTTTTTATACAATATTTGACTGTATTTCCTTGTTTCATGGCAGGTGATAAATCTGTCCCACCTAAGCTTGAGCCATCTGTTTCTGTGCTTCCCTTCATTAATGTGGGGTGTCACTCGGAGCCACCCAAACTGAATCCCATTGAACCCAGTCCCGACAAAAACCGGCACAACCAGGATGGCATTTCCCAGTCACTTAATGGACACTCCCATCTGCAATTAGAGGACAGCGACGTCAGTGTGTTAGCTACATCAACTCTGGCCGAGCCATCAAGCCCAGTAAACCGAAGGACGTCTGTGCTTTTCCGCAAATCAAAAGGCACAAGCCCACATAAGCCCATGAGAGGTGGTGGAACTCCAAAGGGCAGTTCTCGGCTAGGCACAAAAACATTCTTGTCAGTCGTCATACCACGCCTAGAGACATTGCTTCATTCTAGGAAGAGACCACGGAGTACCAGTAGAGACAGTGTTGAGGACGAATCACCCATCAAACGCATGGACACAGGTAGAAACTTCAGGAAAACAAACAAAAAGTGCAAGACGGATTAAAAAAAGCACATTTATAATAAATGCAATTTTTTTAACAGGCCAAAGTGTAATAGGCTTACAATTAAGGCTTTTTAGAATCACTAGAATTGCATCATGGGAAAGTATAATATCGGGTGATTTCCTGCGTCAAAAATTGGTCTTGCGTGTCAGTAATAGATGTGCTGTGTGATTTGTCATATAAACAAGCTGGCTGCCATTAAAGTCTCACAAAGCTAAGTAGTTCAAGTAAGCACAGGTGTAACCACTACTAAGCTTACTTGAACTACTTAGCTTTGTGAGTTTCTTTATTAGTTTCAACACTAGTTTCAATATATTAAATGGTAATGATTTCTCTCTCTTTCTCTCTTCCTTGTGTCTTTCAGGGCTGTCAAACGGTTTTGATCTGGAGCCGGAGAAGGAATTGGATTCTAGTAGGAAGTTGGAGCCTCGGCACAGGTGCGCATCTGAATCCAGCATGTCCTCCAGCAGCAGGTGGGTAGTTGAAAAGTACTTTTGAAAGGATGAAATGTGCAGTGGTGTGACATGCTATATTCCTTCGAAAATGATTTTCAACAACATTTTGCTTATTTCATGTCTCGCAGGGAATATTAAAATGATGTGAAGACAAATTAAATGGTGTCTAGTAAAGCTGCATCATGTGGGGGAAATCTAATTGCATTTTCTGAATTTTGAATTGCTATTGTGAATACCAAAAATAAATAAATACAGATTTGCTGTGTTTGTTTTTAGGGCTATACAATTTAGCCAAAATTTTGTGATGATTTATCAAATGCCTATGGAAACTCTTATTTAACACCCTTTACATCCTCACTAAAAAGCTGTAGTGGATTTTTTTATGTAGTGGATTGATAGATAGATAGATAGATAGATAGATAGATATTGTTGGGGCAATAATACAAACAATCAATGTAAGTAATATTTATAAGATTCTTCTTCTTTTAATTATCATAATTTAATTGAAGGTTAGACTTTTTTGTAAATAAATGTTATTAAAGACAGACTATGAGCAGAAACACCAGACATTTTTTTAGATTTTTCTATGGCCTGTGAAGCTTATATTTACCAAGGGTGTCAAAATTTGTGTAGGCCACTGTATTGAAATTGTATTCTGACCAAATTATTTTTTTCCCCAAAACGAAACGGTTTAATTTTAATTGTTGCATTTTTTTTTTAAATGTATCACTTTGTTCATCCCTTGAGAATCAAACCCATGGCTTAGGCATTGCTAGCATCATGCTCAGTGGTTTGAGCTGCAGGAACACACATTGCATCCACAAGTACTCGAGCACTCTGCTGATTTATGATTTATCTGTCAAGTAGTCAAAATGCACATCCCTGTAAAGCTGTACCATTCCTATTTTCATGTGCATCCCACATAGGGCTGAACAATTTTTGAAAATAATCTAATTGCAATTTTTTTTATCAATATTGCGATTGCGATTTTAATATGCAATTTTATTTAAAGCTCTTTATATTCTGTATTATTCAACAAAGACAAGCAATAAATCATTGTATAGTGTGCAGTGTTGGGCACGTTACTTAAAAAAAAAATTAGTTATATTACTAGTTACTTCTCACAAATAGTTGAATCGTTATAAAATAAACTAATTACCAGGGAATGTAACTATTGCTATTTTAAAAAAGGTTCAAATATGTCAAATAACTTGGATGCCCCAGTATTAAATGTTAAATGAATAAAATGTTCACTAAATAGAATAAATTATTATTATAAAACACTAACAATTATTAACACACAATATAACACACACAATTATTATTATTATTATTGTATACTAATCTACACTATTTAAATGTTTCTGTGGGACAATGTGAGAGACGCCTATCAAATTCAATTGATTATTGTAAATATTATCAACCCTTGATGGACACCTTGGCAATAGAATCTCCATTGGCTTGTAATTTTTTTGTTTGTTTACTCACCAGATTAATATTAATGATCTGATATACTAATATATATATATATATCGCTGAAATAAAAAACAGGGACAATAATAGGTGTGCGCCGGCCAATGAGATTGCCGTTTACACATTAGCTCTGCCCACTACAGGAGAACCTGGCAGTTCTTAAAAGCTGAAGAATTCCAAAGGAATTTTCCTTTTAAGCGTCTCCTGCTGGTAGAGAATGAATTTGCATTTTGAATAAGTCCGTCCAAGTAGTTATCGCTGCATCTCAGTCCGTCTGATTTACGAAACAAACATATTTTGCTTATCAAAAAATAATCTACTGCAGAGGGTTCTAGTTGTTGTTATTGATTCTATTTGGATGCCTACCGGTAGTTAAGTTAGGGCTACAAACACGTGCATGCGCAGTAACGTTTTTTTATGTTGTTGCCGTTAAAACCGTCTATACGAGAGCAGACGTATCCTAATGCTTTCTCTCGCCATACTTTGATGTCATACGATCTCATACATTACTCTCGCTTGTCACGTGACAGAGTGTAATTGCAGCCTCTGCGGTTGAAATTTTTTTAGTTTTTTCAAATCGCGATATTATTGCAAATGCAATTAATCGTTCCGCCCTAATCCCACAACACACTATCATGTTTTCTTGTCTGTCTTTAGTAGTATTGCAGTTAATCTACTGAAGTGTGGAAAGGGGAAGCCAGCCCTCATCCGGAGGAACACAGTGGAGGACAAGAATGAGATTATTGCTTGCATCGAGAGTAGAAACTTCGCCAAGGCTGCTAGAATAGCTGCTGGTAGGTATCCACATCTGTACACTTTTAACTGAACTGTAATTTGGTCTTAGTTTGACAGTGACTACATTTACATGGACCTCAGTAATCTAATTATTTACTTTATTCTGAATTAGTCAATATTATGATCAAGGTGTTTACATGAGTTGCGTTTTGAATAATCCTTTCATGTTCCCGTTTTACATGTTAATAGAACATAGATTGATTCATGGGACATGTCATTGCGTCACCATGTGACACCATCCGACGTCCCCTCCAGAATTTAATGTATGAACATACAGTTCAGTCAGTGTGGAAGAACTTGACTCGTCTGCAGAAAGCCACGTCCTAATCCCAGCTGAACACCTCTGGTGACTTTAAATGCAGACCTTGAGACAAAAATTCATCTCCAAACACCAATGACATATGGGTACAGTCATTTCATACACTTCAAAACTGTTGCAACAGAGGTGGAAATACAATTTCTAAGTACATTAATTATGTTTTCATCTTTGTTGCCACAGTTTGGAAGTGCCCTTTTTCTCTTCTAAAGAAGGGGGTGTCCCAGTACTTTAGTCCATATAATGAATGTACAAGTCATTGGTGTTTGGTGATGAGTTTTTGGCTCAAGGTCTGCATTTAAAGTCACACCAGAGGTGTTCAGCTGGGATTAGGACTTGGCTTTCTGCAGACGAGTTAAGTTCTTCCACACTGACTGAATCATCATTTCTCTTTGATCCTTGTCTTATACACAGAGGCACTGTCATGTTAAAATAGAAAACTGTCCAAATGTTAGAATAGTGGGCTCATTACCAAACTGAATATTATGCTATAAAATTATGCACAATTTAGAATATCATTATATGCTAGAATACATTAATGCATGTTGCTCATAGGAAATTTGGAAATTACTAAAAGTAAGCAAACCTTTCATTAGAAGTGGGGTGACCCAATACTTTTGGCAATATAGTGTATATTATATGTCTACACCATCATAACATGGTTGTTGATATTCCTGCTTTTATAGAAGTTGGCAACAGCAGGATTTGATGCCTGCTAGCTGGTCTCACCTCTCAAAAAGTTGGGGCTCATGTAGTGCCCTTACCCTCCCATGGTAGAGAGTAATGTGTCTCAGATTTCTAAATATAATTTTATTTATTTCTCGTGCTGTTAGGATGAATTAGGGGTCATTATGTTCTTTGGGCTGTGGTCTGTCCCCTGCTACTACTTTCCTGCATGCAACTGAAACTGTTGGATTGTTTGGCAGAACCACTTGGTGCATGGCTTCAGTATTGTATTTATGCTTCTGTCACAAAAGGAGTCAGCCAAAATTAAATATTTGTGAGAATCTACATAAAAATACATAATCAGAATACACTTGACTTTCTTCAAACCCAAAAAAAACTTGAAGAAATAATTGTTCAGTGTCTAAACATAATAGATATATTTAAGTAGTTCTTCAGTCTTATCCTGTTAATATATATTACCTTAAAGTCTGCAGTGTCTCTATAATAATCTAGTTTCTCTATGTAGCATCTAGGTATGTCAACGATTAATCGATGATTGATCAATAGTCAACAAGAGATGCAATCGATTAAAGCTATTAATTGTCGATAAAGCAGTTTAATTTTGGGATGCTTGCAACTCATGCGCAAAACACGTGAAAGCGGCTGTGAGTGACGTGACGGGGCTGGATCTTTGAAGAACTAATGTACAAATTACACTTTTTTTTTTTTATAAAGATTTGTTTATGGGCTTTGCATGCCTTTATTTGGACAGGACAGTGTGTAGTAGACAGGAAAGCACTGGGTGCAGAGAGAGGGGAGTGGATTCGGCAAAGGACTACCAGCTGTGATTCTAACTCGGGTCACCGTGAGCACAGTTGCGGTGTATGTCCGCGCGAGGCTATTGGCGCAGACACAAATTATGCTTTTAATGTGATCCAAACTTTAAAAGTACAATAAAACAGAAACAATATACATTTATTTTGTATTGAAGTGTAGTTACTGTCATGTTTAATTATACAGGTACATCTAAAAATATTTTATATCGTGAAAAAGTTAATTTTTTCTTGTAACTTATTTCAAAAAGTGAAACTTTCATATATTTTAGATTCATTACATGTAAAGGAAACATTTCAAAGTTGTTTTGTTTTAATTTTGATAATTAAAGCTTACAGCTCATGAAAGTCAAACATCCAGTATCTCAAAATATTAGAATCTTTACATTTGAGTTTCACTAAATGACCACCTCTACAGTATAAATTCCGGGTATCTCTTCTTCTTTGAAACCACAATAATGTAGAAGACTGCCGACTTGGCAATGGCCAGAAGACAATTATTGTCACCTTCCACAAAGAGGGTAAGTCACAGAGGGTCATTACTGAAAGGTGTGGCTCTTCACAGAGTGCTGTATCAAAGCATATTAAATGCAAATGCAAATTGGATAGGAAAAGGTGCACAAGCAACAGGGATGACCGCAAGCTTGAGAATACTGTCCAGTAAAGCTGATTGAGACACTTGGGATAGCTTCACAAGGAGTGGACTGAAGCTGGAGTGAGTGCATCAAGAGTCACCACGCTCAGATGTCTTCAGCAGGAAAAGCCGGGCTACCAAGCTACTTCTGAAACAGAAACAACGTCAGAAGCATCTTACCTGGGCTAAAGAGAAAAAGAACTGGACTGTTGCTCAGTGGTCCACAGTCCTATTTTCAGATGAAAGTAAATTTAGCACTTAATTTGAAAATCAAGGTCCCAGAGTCTGGAGGAAGAGTGGAGAGGCACAGAATCCATGTTGCTTGAAGTCATGTGTGAAGTTTCCACAGTCAGTGATGATTTGGGCTGCCATGTCATCTGCTGGGGTTGGTCCACTGTGTTTTCTGAAATCCACAGTCAACACAGCCATCTACCAGGAAATTTTAGAGCACTTCATGCTTCCTTCTGCTGACAAGCTTTATGGAGATGCTGATTTCATTTTCCAGCAGGACTTGGCACCTTCCCACACTGCCAAAGGTACCAAAAGCTTGTTCAATGACCATGGTGGTACTGTGCTTGATTGGCCAGCAAACTCACCTGACCTGAACCCCATAGAGAATCTATGGGGTATTGTCAAGAGGAAGATGAGAGACACCAGACCCAACAATGCAGATGACCTGAAGGCCGCTATCAAAGCAACCTGGATTTCCATTACACCTGAACAGTGCCACAGGCTGATTGCCTCCATGCCACACCACATTGATGCAGAAATTCATGCAAAGGGAAGTCCAACCAAGAATTGAGTGCATAGAAATTAACTTTTCAGAAGCCTGAAATTTCTGTTTAAAATATCCTTTTTTTATTGATCTTATGTAATAATAAATTTTCTGAGACACTGAATTTTGGGTTTTCATTATCTGTAAGCCACAACCATCAAAATTTTAAGAAATAAAGGCTTAAAATATTTCACTCTGTGTAATGAATATATATAATATATGGGTTTCACTTTCTGTAATGTGTGACAAAAAATACCTTTTGATATTCAATTTTTTTTTAGATGTACCTGTAATTTCCCCAGATATAATTGTTTCATACCGGGCTCTGCACTTCGACAGGGTAGCGGGACATGAGCAGGACAGGTCTATGTATAGGCTTAGGCTATAATTCGTAGTTTAATTCGTTTCATTTGATCCCTTGCTTTCTATCTTTTAAAAAAAATGAAACAACCAGACTTAATTGCATGTAAGCCTGTTAGGGGTGTTTCTCCTAGTTAGTCAACTGTCATAGCATCCAGGTTTAGAAAAACATTAGTTCTGATTATATGCCCTCTTGGCTGAATTCTGTGAATGCAGACGTGTATTTTACTCTCTCACTCACTCATAAATAAAAAATATTTATAGTGCCGTGAAAAGGTTTTTGCCCCCTTCCTGTATTTATGTATTTTTTGCATATTTATCTCACTTAAAAGATTCAGATTATTAAACAAATTTTAATATTACACCGATAACCCAAGTAAATACAAAATGCAGTTTTGAAATAATGATTTCATATATTAAGGGAAAAAAGCTGTCCAAACCTGCCTGGCCCTACGTGAAAAAGTAATTGCCCCCTAAATCTAATAACTGGTTGTGCCACCCTTATCAGTATCAAGTGTTTGTGATAACTGACAATGAGTCTTTCACATCGCTGTGGAGGAATTTTGGCCCACTCTTTTTTGCAGAATTGTTTTAATTCAGCCACATTGGAGGGTTTTCAAGCATTAATGGACTGTTTAAGGTCCTGCCACAGCATCTCAATTGGATTTAAGCCCGGACTTTGACTTGGCCACTCCAAAACCTTACTTTAGTTTTTCTTGAGCCATTCAGAGGTGGACTTGACGGTGTGTTTGGATCATTGTCCTGCTGCATAACCCAAGTGCGCTTGAGCTTGAGGTCACAAACTGATGGCCGGACATAAGAATTTAAGGATCCTCCTTAAGGATTTTCTGATAGAGTGCAGAATTCATGGGTCCATCAGTTATGGCAAGTCGTCCAGGTCATGAAACTGCAAAGCAGCCCCAGACCATTACACTACCACCACCATGTTTGACTGTTGGTATGATTTTCTTTTTATGAAAGCTGTGTTGGTTTTACACCAGATGTAATGGGATGCACACCTTCCAAAAAGTTCAACTTTTGTCTCATCAGTCCACACAATATTTGCCCAAAGGTCTTGGGGAAAATCAAGATATTTTTGGGTGAATGTGAGACGAACCTTTTAAGGCTTTTCACACTGTGCTTAACCCGGGTTATCGTCATTCTAAACTGCTTTTATCCCCGGGTAAAGAAACGTTTCACACCTGTAATTTGAAAGCTGTGTTAGCTGTCCTGAGCAGGGTTAGCCCTGCATTTGTGGTGCTAAATTTGTTTAGTGTGAAACCGAGCGGTGTTTGCTTGTTGCTGCTGGACGCTTGGCAACAGACAGCCAATCAGGAATTGAGCAGCGAGGCTCATGTCATATCAATAACAGGAAACGCATGTCGTTTAAACAGCAACCGGTGAGAGAAAAGTAAGAAATGTCAAAAGACGGAAAGCGTGTGAACTGGAGTGATGAGGAGACGGTATTATTCACTTAAAATAAATTCAAATAAATTTTCACATACTTTGCTCCTTGTTTTCTTTCTTTTGTACTTTTGTCTTTGTTTTCTTGCCTTTGTACGTCTCATGTGGCTTAAAACGGCTAAAGACCTACGTGGCGACTTTTTTTTAATTACTGGCAAGATGTGGAAAAAGCCGTGTAAACAGTTTGCCTGCTGTTCATTCAATCAGTGATGGCGACACCACAAATATGCAAATAGGAACGTTTACCTGGTGTATAGGAATGCACAGTGTGAAACGTCAGTTAATGAATACCCAGGATTAATAGTTAACCCCAGGTATAGTATGAGCAGTGTGAAACGTGATTACAGATAACCCACTATTCCATTTATCCGGGGTTTAGGATGACCCAGAGTTAACAATTTCAAGTGTGAAAAGTGCTTTTGTGTACTTTTTGGTCAGCTGTGGCTTTTGCCTTGGAACTCTCCCATGGATGCCGTTTTTGCCCAGTCTCTTTCTTATTGTTGAATCATGAACATTGACCTTAATTGAGGCAAGTGAGGCCTGCAGTTCTTTAGATGTTGTTCTGCACTCTTGGAGTAATTTTGGCAGGCCGGCCACTCCTGGGAAGGTTCACCACTGTTCAAAGTTTTCTCCATTTGTGGATAATGGCTCTGACCGTGGTTCGCTGGACTCCCAAAGCCTTAGAAATGGCTTTATAACCCTTTCCAGAGTGATACATGTAAACTATTTAGTTTCTCATCTGTTCTTGAATTTCTTAAGATCGATGATTTGTTGCTCTTTAAGAATTCTTCACTTTGTCAGACAGGTTCTATTTAAGTGATTTCTTGATTCAACAGGTCTGGCTGTAATCAGGCCTGGGTGTGGCTTGTGACATTTCTAAAATAGTGTGGTTAATCACAGTTCTTTCATGAAGAACAGGAGGGGGGAATTCATTTTTCACATAGGGTCAGGTAGGTTTGGACAGCTTTTTTTCCCTTAATAAATGAAATCATCATTTAAAAACTAAATTATCTTTGTTGTATTTTTTAGTTTGATCTGAATCTTTTAAGTGACAAATACACACACAAAAAAGCGGGGGGGGGGGGCAAAAACCTTTTCACGGCACTGTGTGTATATATAGTACAAAAGTGCGTTATTAGAGTAATTAAGAACAAAAAAAAAGATCTCTAGAGCAATACATCACATAGAACAGGGGTGTCCAGTCCTGCTCCTGGAAGGCCACTGTCCTGCAGAGTTTAGCTCCAAACCCTATTAAACACACCTGAACCAGCTAATCAAGGTCTTACTAAGCATACTAGAAACTTTCAAGTAGGTGTATTGAAGCAAGTTGGAGCTGAACTTTGCAGGACAGTGGCCCTCCAGGACCAAGCTTGGACACCCCTGACATAGACTATGTATTTAATAACAAGTGAAAGGTCATTGTAAATTGTGTGTATAACCCAAGTAATATTTATAAACAATGACAGTCATTTTACTTTTTTCCAGATTGTCCTCATTTTCTGTAACATGTTTTTGTTTTATTAAAGATCATAGACCCTCACATGCCACGAGTGGGGTGCCAGCACAATGGAGTCTCTATCCCAATGCCCTCGCTGGACGTTCTACGGATTGGGGAACAGATGCAGTACAAGTCCAAAGAGAAACTTTACCTCGTTCTCTTCTTCGACAACAAACGTAGCTGGTGAGATTTAGAGGCTAATTATTGGTGTTTGCCAAGTCAAACATCACTATTATAATTTCTTGTACTTAGGGATTTGAGGAAACTAAGTTTTGAACATCTGCAGTTAACTTGTAACTTTTCCTTTTTTGTACTACAGACCACGATAACCATTTAACCTTGTAATAAGCTTCTAATAAGGTTTTGACACCGAAATGTTACACACCAGTTAAAATTCATAATTCCAGTTTTGATAGCTGCAAAAATGAAGTCTTATTAATGTAAAATTCAAACATTGTTAAAGGGGTCATATGATGCGATTTCAAGTTTTCATTTCTCTTTGGAGTGTTACAAACTGTTTGTGCATAGATCAGATCCCTGAAGTTGCAAAGACTAAAGTCTTAAAACCAAAGAGATATTCTTTATAAAAGTTAAGACTCTGCCACGCCCCCTAAAACGGCTCATTCAAACATGTCTACGTCACGGTGAGGGAAGAACACCGCCCAAACGTATATGCAATGAAAGAAAGCGGAACTATTATTCTCGCTGTAGAATTATTGTTGCTGGTGCCATGTCGTGGAGATGCTGTGTTTCGTTGTGAAAGCGAAAGTACTTTGTTTGGGCTTCCAAAAGAGGACACAACTAGAAATCAGTGGTTAAGTTGTATTTACAACACTGTTCCAGAACAGTTCAACCCAAATATGTATTGTACATGCATAGTGTGTACAGCGCATTCTACGTAGGACTATTTCCTGAACATGGAAGAGTAGCCTACAATGCTGGCTTGCACAAAGACTGTTTATATAAAGTCGGGCAATTCCAACTTTGCAAGGACAGCCTGGCGCTTCTGAGTCAAAGCCTGGAAGTACGTTTTCTTATTTAAAGAATTTACCACTGACTATTCAAAGACGAGTTTTGAGCTGTGTAGAGTAGTGCTTGTTGTTTGTCGTTTCTCCGATCACAAATGCAGACATGGTAATGTAAGACAGTATAAGTCATTATAAAAAGTAATTCTGTCCCCACTGGATGCAACAAATGCCTCGTTTATAAAGGGTTTTATTGTTTTTATGTCGTCGCACCGGGACACGGCATCAGAATAGAGTGGGGAAACTATGTCACTTTGTATGCGAATCGGCTGTTAGCATCGCACTGGTTCCCTCAACAAAAAGCCAATAGGATTTTTCCACAGGCTTTTGGATTATCACAAAAAATAAGCTCTGTGTTCAATCATAGTTCATGAAACTTACACGTTTAAATGAACTACAAATGAACTACACCACCACGGTCGCTCACATTCAACGTCACCACCACCGCACCGCGCTCCCGACAACTTTTTCAAACTTATTTTTTACGTGTTCAGTGAAAAGTATTTACTCTGTATAGGGCTGGGCAATATGGCCCTTAAAATTATCACGATAATTTTTTTCATATCAGTCGATATCGATAATTATCACGATAAATGTCAAATCTTTATTTCTTTCAAGTTTAAAGCCAGATTTTTGCTCCAAAGTGAAAGTTGTAGTAACAAGACCATTAATTTTCCTTAATAAATATCTAAATAGAAAAATGTATTTCTTAGTTTCTGCATGTTCTAATAAGTGATATTGTTTCAAATCAAGAAACCGGTTTGGATTTCCTGATAATATTAATAATATCATCAATTTTTTTGTGTCTTAGAAATGCACATTTGGTAGTAGCTTGGGTTAGGATGCAGAGGTAAATTTGAGTTAATTATCAAAATCAGTAACATATGTACAAATGTTACCAACCTTTATTCTGATCAAATTTAAAAAAATAAATTGTATTAAGCATTTGTCTCCCATAGTAGCATACATTTAAATAACAATAAACAGATAAAACCACACATATAGTACCTCAATACCATTGTAAAAATATAACTAAATGGTTTTTAGGTAGACTATTTGTATGAAAAACTGTCTAAAAACATGCAGTATAAATGCATACATGCTATAGCTTAATGACACATACTTACTATACTTATATACCTTTACTCCTGTAATAAAATTAATTGTGAATATCCCACATTTCTGCCACAATACCATGGTGCAGTGAATGTTACTACAATAAATCCATGGTAAATAATGGAGATGTGTAGATTGAAAAGCCTTCTGACTGTCTCCTTGCACACAGTGTTTCTCCTGTTTGGCTTTAAACTTTAAACTATCACGGAGTCATTTGTGTTCTTCGCTGAATTCAAGCGTTTCACACTGACTGGATCTCACAACGCTGCTTAGTGTTCACGTGACCGAGTAAAGGCATCTGCTCTAGTGAGCTCGCGCCGCGCGGCAGTTTGAACTGTGATCCGAGCGGATAAACTCTCCGTGTGACGTGATTCAAATGAGTCGCACGGTTTCGTTCCGCTTTTGGCGCATAAACATTATATTGAACATTTATCGAACTCTTCATATTGTTTTATCGAGGAAAATTATATCGCAATAATTATCGTTATCGAATTATCGATATTATTATTAATTAGACATTAGTAATAAATAGTATAGTGAATAAATGAAATGATCATAACTGGACATATGAAAGCACATATTTCTGTGCATTTCGAAATAAGGTGCATTAAAAGTCAATAAATCCTTGATTAATATGAATATTTTAATTAAAAACGTGTCTCCACGTACTATTCAATAAAATTCTAGTGCATTTAATCTACTAAATAACAGCAGAATGAGCGAGTTTTTGGATTTGTTAAGATTACATTTATTTTTGTGAATAAAGTACCACATTTCAGCTATCGTTTTGTTAGGATTGGTACACAATTTTATGTTATCCTTGCTTCTAGAAAATCCTCAATCTAAATGCTTTCTAACAGCTTCTTGTGGTCGTAAACATTTAATTTTAATGTGGCTTTTAGCAGTATGCATCTTTAAAGTTTCACTTTCACCGTGACTTAGCCGGTAAATTTGGTGTTTACATGGAATAATCGTATGAGGTTTACCTTATGGAACGAGAGTCTCCGTATCAGTAAGCGATAAAACGAGCATCTTCCATCCAAAGAATTGTTGTATTTCAGGGCAAAGCAAAAAAACATTGTCGAACAACAATATAAAATGCAGTAAACCATTAATTGGTTATTCTACAATTAATTGTTCTATAAATTATACTACAATTGGAAAATATTGTAAATTGATAAATGGTTCGGCGTGATGACGTAATCCCATTTAGCAACTTGTTAGCAACAGTATTTTGAAAAAAATTAACAGTTTAAAAAAATCACGTGTGGGATGTAACTGGTGTGTTTATGTCGTAGAATAATATGTGAAAGTATCTTGAGTTGGCCATAGCTGGCCAATCAGAGCACGCCTCGCTTCTCAGAACGATGAGCTTTATAAAAATCGGCACGTTTAACAAAGGCGGAGCATAGAAGAGCAACAATAATGTACAGTATGTGGAAAATAATGTGTTTTTTTTACCTTAAACCGCATAAACACATTGCATTACACCAAATACACAAAACCCCTTTAAGGACAATTTAACAGTCAGTAATAAACTAGGAGCAAATAAACAAATTACAAGCAACAGCACAAATGCAATAGAACAAAGATACAAATAAAACTAACAGGTAAGGTTACCAGAAGTAAATATTGCTATTGGCCAGTGTTGCCAAGCTGATACTGCATGTCAGCAGCATATATTTTATAGCATGCATCTGTATATGTGCAATCCACTAGTTCAAACATAATGGATATGACAAGTGGTAAGTCCAAGTCTGCATCCATGCAACGCAGAACTCGACAGACCAACAGCAAGCCTTGTACAAGTCAGAAAAGAACATAATAAAAGATGAAGAGCTTAAATAAAAAGAGTTATAGCCAGCTAAATGCAAGCAGAAAAATTACTGTGTGCAGACTCAAGTCAAGTGATTAAATCACAAGAGTGTAGTGACTAATGCATTTAATATTGTGAGAGCTGAATAAAAAGAAAAGAAAAGAACATGTAATAGATTAACAATTTTGTATAAGGTTTTTTTTTTCCAGTGTAGCCCAATTGCAATTTCTAATGTAGCTGAAAGCAGATGAAGGGAACTCATTTGCATTTATTAAATGTTTAATAATGTAATCTTCAAATCAAGAGTAATGAGTAATTATATCATTACATTGTTTGTAGAGAATTAGACAAATAAAAACGAGACTGCAAAAGTGCGCTATTAGAGTAATTATGTTCCTGTTCCTGTGGCTCATGGTTAGAGCATTGCGTAGAGAGGTTGTGGGTTCGATTAGACATGTACTGAAATAAAAACGAGTAAGTCGCTTTGGATAAAACTGGCAAAAATAGTTTTTTCATACATTTGTCAATTTTGAGATTTGGGGCTTTATGTAATCAATCAACTATTATTATATATAGTTTTTTCCATTCATTTATTTGATTGTGTGTGTGTTTTACCTTGTCCAGGCAGTGGCTTCCTAAATCCAAGATGGTTCCTCTCGGTATTGACAAAACCATCGACAAGATTAAAATAATGGAGGGCCGCACCTCAGCCATCCGCAAGGCTGTTCAGACTGCCTTTAACCGCGCCATGAACCATCTGATTAGAGTCCAAGATGAACCGATTGGTGACCTCAGTGATGTTGACTAAGATTGGCAAATGCAGACACATTGCAAAGCCTCACCTTCTTTCCTGACTGGCACCTGCTGTGTGACTTCTGTATTTTGTTTTACTCCATACCTGCCACTCCTGTCTCATTTGCACAGAAGTCTCTAATCAGTTCTGTAAATAATGTAAATCGCTTATCACTAACTTATTCTTCAGATTACTGTCATACATTTTTTATAGTATTTATACATTTTTGTGAATTATTGCCAGCATAATAACTCATTTATGCTGGAAGAAATTGACAAAATAAATCGTGTGAAACTAAGGTAAAATAATACTGTAATCAGGGCTGGAACATGTTGCGAGAGTACTTGCTTTTTTATGTTTAAATTATTGAAGTTTGTACACACAGGCTTTTATTTTACATTGTTTTTGTAACCTAAGAATGTTTTTTTACAACAATTTAACCTATTTTGATGTATTTATATAACTAAATATATAACTTTATTTGTCTTTTCATATTAGTAAGTCATGTTATGAAAACCACAAGTGCGTTATTCTGATATTCTAATGAAACCAAAAGAGGAAAAAAATATAAAATGCTGCCCAGACTTTAGTTTGTGTTGAGTGAATGGTTTTGTTTAAACTGTTTTTATTTTTTAATGTTTGTATTTGTATGTGGGAACTCCATAATGGCTGTAGGATACTGTACTTGTACTGGTGTTAATTTATTGTGTTGGGTGGTACGTTTATTCACTGGGGAAAGCATAAAAAAGTTTTACTGGACTTAGGAGTTATTCTTGTTTTTTTTTTACATTTTACTTTTTACATTTGTTACATCGGTTTACATTGACTTCCTTAATTTAGTTTTACTCTGGGTTGTAGTAGGTAGATTTTGGAATACCACATATCAGTTGTTTTAGTTGGTATTACAACTGTTGATTGAATTATCCATTTAAATTATTTTAATAAATTCATAAATAAGCTAGTCCTGTCTTGTTTATTACAACAGTTACTCTATATTACTATGCACTGTATAGTACACACTATTATTTGCATGGCACTTTAAAGCAACTGTATGAATTTTTTTTTACTTGTGTTATCGGTTTCCAAATCTGTTTCTGTTAAAAATCAGCTTCTGTTTCTTTTTCACTCTACTAATTACGACATGTATGTTTACAACACTGAAATCAACTTAACTGTAGGGGGCTCCAAAATCATACATAGTGATTGTGGTACTGATGTTACGTAGTGTTTCTATGCTAAGCTTAGTATCATGCTTGTTATGGACAGAGCTGGGTAATTGACTGATTACATGTGATCTGGATTTACGTAATCAGATTCTAAAAAATAAAATTAGAAAAAATTACATTTTAAAATACTTGTAATCAGGTTTCAGTTACTTTTTTATGGATTACATGATTACATTTTATTTCCACAATAGCAATAAATTATTCATAATTTATTGATTATCCCTAATTCTCTAATTAGTTTCATCTTTTAAATTATCCTTTTTAAAATAGCTTACTTATATACAGAAAGTGTTGTGGACATTAACACAAAGACCAGTTATTAGTCAGGTGACGACATAAAATATTTTTGTACATCCAGTGGTCAAATTAAGGTTTAAAGAAGTGTTTCAACATTGCATCAGCTACTGATGAATACATTCATTTTTATTTGAATTCCCTGTAGAATCCATGTATTTATATGACTTCAGAAGGCACTTCATGTTGTTAGTAACAAGAAATTTTATATATTTTCTCACTCTTTGTATTTTTATGTTAATACGGTAGGATATTATCCTATTTAAATCAATGTGATAAATGAGTTAGGTCTAAAGTAATCTAAAAGTAGTCTGATTATATTACCTAACATGTGTAATGTAAAGGATTATGTTGCTAACTACAATTTGTGTCATGTAATTTGGAATCAGCAACGGATTACAATGTGTTAGTAATCTATCCAGCTCTGGTTATGGACATTTACCACGATAGTAACATGGTATTCTTGGAACTCTGATCTAAATAACATGGTACATAATTACCAAAGGACATTTTCAAATCACCACTGTATTAAAATATGATACAATTCTTGAATGCTCCTGCTAAATACACCTATTGTAGCCTACCTGAAAATAAAACACTGTTTATTTTATTTGTACATTATATTTATTTGAAATGTGTATCTTTGCTCTCATTTTTTAATAACAGATAAAATAATGACAGATTTTTATCTTCACCCACTTTGGCCTAAATATCTGCAATACTTTTAAAATAATGTTGTTACCCTGAAAGGCATTGTGTTTATAATAGGGAAATTAGTTTGGCTGTAATGCTCAAACCGCTTGCAAAATAGAAAAACCAATATGACAAAGAATCATGATAAAATCATGATTCGTGATACCCCTAGCTGAGGGGGAACAACACCCCACCCCCGAAATCCCCGTATGTAATAACCTAGAACACTGTCTAATACTTGATGGCTGCTCTGACAATTCCTCGTCATTTGTTTCTTTCCTTTAATAGCTACTAAGCAGCATTTGTAAAACTAAATTTTTCCTTCTCAAAAATATATCTAAAATTACAACCTATATGCTCTCAATGGCAAATGCAGAAACGTTAATTTAATTGCCACAATACTTTAGGACTGAATTATTAATTACGTATTACTAACATTATTTAATGCCTACAGACTGTCATCTCATGGTAGGTATATTGCCAGGTCTTGCCAATGTTTCAAAGCCTATTCTGTCACTAGAGGTCACTGTGAATCTATGAAAGAAAAACTGAAAAGCAAGCATGTCTGCATTTTCACTGAGACAATGTCATCAGGACACTTCTTCAGAAAGAGTGAAATTAAGCAGCTCCTGATTTATTTTAAGAGTGAAATTAAGCAGCTCCTGATTTATTTTTCTCAGGGTATTAATGCATCACTTATCTTTATATCAACCTGATTACATTGTCTTACATTTTTACATCTCAGAGTACTTGAAACACCAAATAAGCAATGCTTAGAGGAAACTGGTGAATTCAAACTAAAATTGACCTTGTCAAAAGTGTTTAGAAAGCTTTTGATTGTCCTGAAAGACTGACAGTCGTGTATTGTATCTTCAATTCAAATATGTTGCTGTCTCTGTTTGGTGTCTAATTGCTTTGGGAAGTAAACAGCACGCTCGAGTGGATGGCAAGTGAGGTGAAACGTGAATATCAATATCTCACATCAGTGACATCAAATGACTTCTACAGAGTTGAAGTGTCCTAATTAGCTGCTGCCCCAGTGGCCCCACTCTGATGGCGCAGGTCTCTGAGATGTACTGATGGATATCAGCAGGTAACCAGGTCTAAATAATGCATTATTCTGCACATGCAGGCTGTTATTTGGTTCAGCATGGAGATGATGTTTTATGTAGATCTTCTATGTCAGCTTTCACTGTTATGCTGATGATACTCCGTGCAGTGGCGAAGTTGGGGGGCTGCCCCTTTGAGGTCCGATGCTAAAGTGCCCTTGCGGTCCGGTCTGTGCGATATGAACGATACTAATGTGCAGAGTACGCAGTTTGCGTAGGACACCAAGTCCCGGAGGGGGCACCATCCTAGTAACTCAGAAAACAAAAACTAAACGTGAAGCACCAAAGCACCATTCCCGTGTCCGCACCGCAACCGGTGCTCACACCTCATGTTTGCGGCTGAATGCAGATGATCATAATTGATGGACAACTATACCCGTACATCAACAATCCGGTGCCGAGAAAAAAAAAAACGTATGAAATCGAAGCCCGCAAGTCACTTTCAGGTAGGCTACATTTATAATCAAAAAGTATCAAGACAATATATATTAAGGGTGTGACGAGACACTTATCCCACAAGACGAGACATGAGACCAAGTTCACGAGAACAAGACGAGATTTTTAGACTTTTTTTTTTAAATGCTCAATGATGTTGTATTTTATTCAACTGAAAAACACAAAATGCAAAAAATGGTACATTTTGAAATGAACTTGTACTTTATGAAATTAAAATTGTATTTTAATGAATTATATGCAGTAATAACAAAATGTAAACTAGAGCTGCACGATTCTGGATAAATTGAAAATCACAATTTTTTTATAAATTGAAGATCACGATTCTCTCACAATTCTGAAAAAAAAGATTATAAAACTAAACAAAATAAGCAATGAAAATTTTTTTTCAGAACCACAAGTAAATTACATCTTAAGTCTTTTAAAAATATATATTAATTTGAACAAAATACAAATTATTTTCCAGTGTCTATCTTCATAAAGACTTCTTTCACTATTGGAATCTACTGAATAAATGATTAAATGACAAATACTTTTTAAACGGGTTGTCATTTACAATAAAAGTGTTAAGATACTTTCATTTTGATCGCTACTGCAGACAATAAGTGTTTATACTCAAACTATAAACTTTTATCCCAGTACTTCTTAGGGATGCATCGAAATAAAATAATTTTTAAGAAATCCGCAGGAACCAGGAAGACCTCAGTGCTTCTTTTTATTGACAGCAGATTTGTAAAGGATTCTGATGAGTTTGGGAAGATGTTTGTAGCACGTATCGCATTGGCACATGCCTTTAAAAAAAATGAATAAAAATGTTACTGAGCAACTGACGAGTAACAGTGTTTTAGCGCAGATTTTTCTCGCGCTTTGGACTTTGAACACTGGCGCCGCGAGCTTGTGCAGCGCTGTTTAAATAGCATTACATGCAATCCGTGCGTGTATTAGAAAACACAACTTTCTGCAGTTTATTTACTAATCGTTTGAGGTCATTTCACGATTTCATTCATCATACAGTAACCAGCATCATCCACCCTTCCTCTTCTCATCGGAGACATGAGATGCAGTCGTGCTAAACAGTCTCTCGCTGTTGGTGTTTCTCGTGGTTGTAATGATTTCTGTACAGTTCTTTCTCATACAGTTTTAAATACTTTAATGCCGCAGATGTGTTTCTGCATTAGTGCACGCCTCTATTTGATCGTGTCACGTCATTGTTTGGTACAATTTATTCTGTCTTCTCGCTTATTCGGTCTAACACTGAAAGAGCTTTTTTTGTTGTTGTTATTTTCGGTTGGCAAACATTTGGTGCAACCCTAGTAGGCCTACTTCTGTTATTTAAATGTCTGTAACACCGAAATAATGATGTGTGGTTGAAAAGACTGTTTGTGTTGCTCTTTATGGACCAGCAGTAACATGAATGCAGATTGGAATGTCTTTAACACCTGTTTCACATCGCGAGTGTCAGGGGAGCATGACCAGCGCGTGTTTTCTCCTCGTGTGAAGACCGAAGAGTGTAAAGACCATCGACTCTATCGTGTGACTCCACCGGGCAGGGAGACCGGCAAGGAATACAAGTATCACTTTTTATTTATCCTCTTTCCTACTACTTGTTTCACTTCTGTTTGGCTTAGTGTTATGTTATAATCATTTTTATACTCATATCTTTTGTTGTTTTGATATTTTGAATAGTTTTAAGCTTTTTTTGTTTTCATTTAAATGTTTAGTTTTTAAATTGTTTTGTATGATTTGTTATTTTCATTTAATTCATTTATGTTCTTAAATGTGTATTTATAGACTTTTAACTTATAATTTTAGTTACTTTTTCTTATTTGTAAGTCGCTTTGGATAAAAGCGTCTGCTAAATGATTAAAGTAAAAAAAAAAAAAGTGTTTTGTCGACGCCCATATCAGTGAATGACAGTGTTTACACATGGGCAGCTACAAATGTGCGTCTCACGCTCCTCTGACACTCAGTCACAATAGACATTGTTGAATCGTTGTCATTCAGGAAAAAGATTGCATGGGCATTTGAGTCAAGATCGCAATTTATTAACGATTAATGGTGCAGCTCTAATGTAAACACTGCAAAATGTTTTGGGAGGATATCATCACTGGTCTCGCGAGACAAATCGGATCTCGTCCCATCCCTAATATATATATATATATATATATATATATATATATATACACTCACCAGCCACTTTATTAGGTACATCTTGCTAGTACAGGGTTGGACCCCCTTTTGCCTTCAGAACTGCCTTAATTCTTCGTGGCATAGATTCAACAAGGTGTTGGAAACATTGATCAAAGATTTTGGTCCATATTGACATGATAGCATCATGCAATTGCTGCAGATTTGTCGGCTGCACATCCATGATGCAAATCTCCTGTTCCACCACATCCCAAAGGTGCTCTATTGGATTGAGATCTGATGACTATGGAGGCCATTTGAGTAAAGTGATCTAATTGTCATGTTCAAGAAACCAGTCTGAAATGATTTGAGCTTTGTGACATTATCCTACTGGAAGTAGCCATCAGAAGATGTGTACACTGTAGTCAAAAAGGGATAGACGTGGTCTCAGCAACAATACTCAGGTAGGCTGTGGCATTTAAATGATGCTCAATTGGTACTAAGGGGCCCAAAGTCTGCCAAGAAAATATTCCCCTCACCATTACACCACCACTACCAGCCTGAACTGTTGAGACATGGCAGGATGGATCCATGCTTTCATGTTCTTTACGCCAAATTCTGACCCTACCATCTGAATGTTGTAGCAGAAATCGAGACTCATCCGACCAGGCAACGTTTTTCCAATCTTCTATCAGTCTTTGTCAGATGACGTCACACTCACGAGAATCGAAGTGCATCTTGGGTATCGCCTCCATTTGTGAGGTATCAAAGCCGAGGTGTTCTGTATTTGCAGAATTGTCTTTTTCATTTGCTTCAAAATGGTCCGTTCTTGTTGTGTTAACATCTGCAATAGTTAATTGCATGATTAAAAAGGTCAAAACCTCACGACGAAGGACATGTTAGGTCTCACACTTGAAAAAAGGACAAAACAACAAGAGGCGTCGCCGCATCGGATGGCCTGGGTTTCAGTGGTGATATGCAAAATCATCATATTTGCCAACATATCTCTGTGTATGTTCCTTTACACTCAACATTTTCATAAAGGTAAGTAAGAGATGTTTTAGATGTGCTTATTTTCTGATTTCTGAAGTAGCGAACATTACATTCACATGTTATTAAGGTTTATCAATGCTAATAAACAACCAGGAACGGGTGAGCAGGTCATGTAACGTTACCATGAAATGTCTTGCAATTGTTTTATGCATAGTGTTGAATATGAGATGTTAAAATATCCAAAGTTCGTTAAAAATTGAAAGTTGGTGGCGTGTCTGATTAAAACCCTGGAAGAAACACCAGCCCTTTGCCCTCTTTTATTTAAAATTCATACATTTTAGGTGTAAAAAGTTAATTTATTTAACTAACGTTGCTGCATTTAAATATTGTTTTGGGGGGGTTCGTACTTATTTAACTCAAGTGCAATATAAACTGAATACTTAACTAAAATACATTTCTGATGTTTCTCATTTTTATTTCTTACAATTTTAAAAGGTACTGACAACATTTTTGTACATTTTCATTTCATATAGTTCGGCTAAGTGTGAACAGTAAGTGGGAGCAGTTAAGGAAAAAAACACATTGCAGCCTGCTGAGATGATGACCCACCAGGCGGGAGGAGATGCTCCGCTACACACTGAAGGCTGGAGGAGATGCTCAGCTACACACTGAAGGCTGGAGGAGATGCTCAGCTACACACTGAAGGTCGGAGGAGATGCTCAGCTAAACACTGAAGGCCGGAGGATGTGCTCAGCTACACGAAGGCTGGAAGAGACGGTCAGCTACACACTGAAGGCTGGAGGAGATACTCAGCTACACACTGAAGGTCGGAGGAGATGCTCAGCTACACACTGAAGGCTGGAGGAGAAGCTCAGCTACACGAAGGCTGGAAGAGACGGTCAGCTACACACTGAAGGCTGGAGGAGACAGTCAGCTACACATTGAAGGCTGGAGGAGACGGTCAGCTACACATTGAAGGCCGGAGGAGATGCTCAGCTACACACTGAAGGCTGGAGGAGAAGGTCAGCTACACACTGAAGGCCGGAGGAGATGCTCAGCTACACACTGATGGCTGGAGGAGATGGTCAGCTACACACTGAAGGCCGGAGATGCTCAGCTTCACATGACACCACTCAGTGTCACTAACTGAATGTAACTTGTGTGTCTGCAGAAGAAGGTTGACTGCTCACACCGGTGTGATCAGTCTTGGCTGGTCCCTGGAGCGTCCGATCACACCGGTGTGATTAGAACGTTCAGTGCGTCACGTCATCAACTGCTGAATTCAAATCTGCTTTTGCGCGTTGGCTGGCGCTGATCCAGAGACAGACGTGCTCAGTGCCACAACTATTCACTGTTTTCAACCACATAATGTTTATTTTAAGTTTCAGACATTTAAATTCACATAAGTAGTTGCAAAACAATAAGTTTATAGTTTGTAAAATACACACTCTCTATGGAAACGGCAATAACAATCCATTCATTTGACCTTGAACTACATATATTTATATCAGATGCACATTGTGTAGATAACTATGAAGTTTATTATATTTTTCTCCCAGTTCACCGGCCTCTTATTTTCATGTATTTCGGGAGAAGAGGATGAATCAACGCCTGTAAAGATCCGATTGTCACCCGCACTAACGGTACATGGTAATGAAGGATATGGCTGCGCTCATTATCTGAGATTATAATATCAATATAATATTTAAAAAGACCTATATATTTAGTCATGAATTGCCATAGGATGAAATGTAATGTTAATTGAAATTGAATAAAAATATGAATTTGAAATAAAATTATGCCTCAGCGCCATTTTTGTGACGTCATTTTTACCTCAGTTCCGTCAGACTCGCGTCAACACACTAACAGCGCAATTACCTGAGGAAAATAATTTACCAAAAACATCAAAACCTCAATTTCTGTAAAAATGTTGAGAAAAAAACTGACAGATGAGGAGATTAGAGAAATATTTTTTAATTCTGATGAAGAAGTATATTCTGACAGCGAGACAAGCGAGAGCGATTCCGATGATGAGCTCCCACCCAATCTCCAGGGCCTTGAAAATGGTGATGCTGGTCTCTCTGCCGCAACTCGTACACAGGGAGACACATCCAATTTAGCAGAGCAGGTAAGCTCTCCCTGGACAGTTACCAGCAACTTTACCCCTCCTGGACCAGGTATCACCTTTGACAGCTCGAAGTCTGGAATGCAAACCCCTCCTGCATCTGCCACTGAGGTCCAGTGCTTCAAGCTGTTTTTTACAGAGGAGCTTGTCGGAGAAACTGTGGAGGAAACAAATAGGTATGCCTCAGAACTCCAGGAGAAGATGGCACCAGGAGTGTTGGAAAAGATGGCAAGGTGGGTGCCAACTACCATCAAAGAAATGTACTTGTTCTTGATGGCAGTTCTTCTGATGGGAGTCATCAAAAAACCATCTCTCCGGCATTACTGGAGCACCGACCCGTTACTGCAGACCCCTTTTTTTGGAACGCTGTTTTCACAGGACCGCTTCCTCCTGCTCCTCCGTTGTCTGCATTTCACCAACAGTGCAAGAGTTAGTCACCATGATCCACTGCACAAAATAAGACGCATATTTACTGCCATTACCTCCTCCTTTCGTCGTGTTTTTGTCCCATATAAAGATCTCTGTGTGGACGAATCACTGATGAAATGGAAAGGCAGGCTGGCCTTCCGTCAGTACATCCCTACAAAAAGAAGCCGATTTGGAGTGAAGTTTTTCGTCTTGTGTGATGTGCTGACCGGATATGTGCAAGACATGGTAATTTATACCGGATCCACTACCGACATCTGCCACTATGAGGGGTTAGGCATATCTGGTTCGGTTGTAATGACCCTACTTGCACCTTATCTGGGAAAGGGCCGCGTCCTCTATGTGGACAACTGGTACAGCAGTCCATCGCTGTTCCAGCACCTCCTCTCTCATGGCACAGGGGCCTGTGGCACTGTGCGGGCCAACAGGAAAGGAATGCCGGTTTTCACTGGAAAAATGGTGAAAGGGCAAGTTGAATGCAGACAGAACAGAACACAGCTGGTGGTAAAATGGCATGATAAGAGAGATATTCTTGTGCTTACCACGGTACACTCCTCCATGATGTCAGCCACAGGGAAAGTCGATCATGTCACCGGTGAGAGAAAGGTCAAGCCTCACTGTGTCCTTGAATACAACAAAACGATGGGGGCAGTCGACAGGGCTGACATGGTAAAAGGCTTTCTTGAGTGTGCCAGGAAAACAAGAAAGTGGTATAAGAAGATCTTCTTTTATCTGCTTGACACTGCTGTGCTGAACAGCCACATTGTTCACCGCCAACTGTCAGGTTAGAAATTTACACAACCATCTAAAATAACCATAACTTATATTTACAATGCACAAGTGTTGTGTTCACAAACAAACTGTCCTTTACTTACACTCTACATTATTTCTAACTCCCCAAAAATGTAATTTACTATCAACAGGACAGGTCACCACTTCCCTGGAGTTCAGGACAAACCTGATGAGAGGGCTGCTGGAGGAGTATGGCACAACCCGGTCCTGTCCACCCAAAGGGGGCCGCCCTGCTTTGGACACTCCTCTCCGGTTAACAGCAAGGCATTTCCCTGCTGAAGTCCCGCAGACCAGCGCGCAGGGCAGCAGGACCAGGCGGCACTGCAAGGTCTGCCTCTCCAGCTCTCGGAAGAGAAAGGAGAGGCGTCTCACAAAGTACATGTGTGTGCCATGCAACACTCCGTTGTGTGCCACGCCATGTTTTGAGGAGTACCACACTCTAAAGAATTACTGAAAAAAACAGCAACACACAAATCAATATAAACTCTAATAATCCATGTAAATAATAATAATTCTCAATTTTTTAGATAATTTCAGGTAAAAATTGTTTTACTCAGTCATTCCTGTAAAAATATTTGCACTGATATTGTTTTAGTAAATCTGTAAATAATTTGTAATTTATCAATCATTTCAATTACACTTATACATTGTTATACATCCAATTTTTGTAAAAAATATCTATAATTTTTTTTATACAAATAGTTTTCTGCTCCCTGTTAATGGTTGATATTAATAAACATGATCACAATTGCATGTATTGTGCGTTTCTCTTTTCAGTATTTGTAATACATATGAATATAATATTTTATAGAGCTGGGCGGTATGACCAAAAATTTATATCACAGAATTTTTCTAAATTATACCGGTTTCACGGTATATGACGGTATTTATTTTTTTCATGCATGACCGGGTGTTAACCACATTTTCTACTGACTGAGGAAAAACTGCAGTAGATTGGCTTAGAATGCCATATTTTAGTGTCATGATGAGCGAATATTGTAGAAAAAGTCCACACTAAATACAAGGGTTAAAGCAATTAAATATTTAGACTGAAAATCTTTCCTCGGCCAAAAACAGAGGACACAGTTTAAGAGCTGTGTTTTTCTTCTTGTAATTAGGAGCGCTTGTCCTCCTAATTAAAAAAATTTAGGAGTACCTTCTGATCAATAAAAAAAAATTCTGATAAAAAAAATTAGCCTTCCGAATACGAGGTGACGTTTGACTCCTTAAAGTGACTTACAGGGGTATTTTATTTTTACCTTTGCAATGGCATAATTTTCATCCACTTCAAATTAAAAAATGTATGTTTATAAGCTTTTTAAAATGTATATTTAAAACAATATAATAAGTACAATACGAAAATAAGTTACCAATCATGAAAATTAGTATTAATAAAACAATAATTTGTATAATTTGGCACAGAAGAACACAAAAGTGGCTTGTTAGGTACATTTTCAGACGTTTAATGAGGCTCAGAGGTGGACATTAATGTTTAATATATAAATTTGCTTTTAGAGATGCACAACGGCTCAGCTGTTACTTTATTTTGAACTATTTCCGTTGATGATATAGAGCAAAATCATGCAGTACTTGTTTATTGATTTTTTGTATTAAATCAATATATCACATTTGCAAACTCCCCTTATAATTATTAAAAGCTGTCACTCCTTATCGCGATCTGTGGGCGCACAGAAATTAAGAGCGCATGAGTGAGTTCAAGACTCAAAAGCACGTGCAAATGTGATGCATTCTGTCGGAACCTGTGGGAATGAGTATAATTATTATTAATAGCCGCAATCCCGCGCCGAAATTCAAGTTCTGCTCTGTGTTCTCTGCTAAGAACCCGACTGTGAATGATGCGAGCGTTACTATGTTGTTTGCCGAGGCGGGGATGATTTTTGGTGTTCCGCAGAACAACAACAGTGCGCTACATGATTCCTACATGTTTCTTTCCCCTCAGTAATCCCCGATAACGTTTAAATGGTGAACACGGAGCAGTTTTTCCGTGAGCGGGAATGTAAAGCCCGGAGTGGATCCAGAGCGGCGTGATTACAGCACGCTTAGAGTGGAGAGTGGAACGTGCTTAAATCCACTCCAGGTTTTGATCACATCCACCTCAGCTGACTGAATACACCTCGTCTTTCCTTAATTTAAGACCTATTCAAGCTACAATCAAGACAGTTATAACACTATTTGAGAAATGTTAGCGTAATTACGGTCTTAAAATTATGAAAAGTGAATTTAAGACAGGCAGGAACCCTGCAATTGACGGGAATCCGTCGTATCGACGGAGAACTTTTGTGTGTGAGAGGCGCGGGAGCTGATGGCAGCGGTCGGTGGATATGTGGTGCGGTCGATGTGGATATTGTTGATGACCTCTTCTCTCTCATCACATTCTACTAGTGCTTCAGTTTCGGAACTTTCACGCTTAGTAACGCATACAGCTGTATCCTCGCCAAAATGCAATAGCGAAAAGAGACCCCTCTCTAACAGTGTCGCGTTCCGAACGTTATTTAAATGACACCGGTATTGCGGTATTTTAAAAATGCATATCATAAGAAAAATAAACACCGGTATTCGGTATGAACCGGTATACCGCCCAGCACTAGTTCAACGGTCAGGAAATTCATACTCTCTTCATTGGTTACTCGGGGAGCCTTTAATTTATGGCTCTCGGTTGGACTTAACAGACAGTTTCTTTTTTCCTGGACTTAGCAGGTTGCTGATTAAGCACAACATCATTACTCTGAGTCAATTACTGAATATTGTTGGGATGGACTTTAAGAATGAACTAGCATTAGCTCAACATTTGGGAATCAGGTCTATTCGTTTGGTTACCCAGTTGCTCATTAAATGGCAAGCTGCCCTTAAAACAACTGAAATAGATTTGTTAGTAGAGTATTTTGCAGGATCTCATGATTCTAATCCCAAAGACTCTTTTCCTTGTTTGTTTTTGTCTGTAAATGTTGAAGGAATCACCTCTCCTTTTATTGAGAGTGTTGCATCTTTGTGTAAAGATTTTTTTTCAAGTACTGGTAAATCCTTGTACAGATTTTGTGTTTTGGTTTTTAGCAAAAAGGTTTTAAATGGAAAAGTTGAGACTCTTTGGTGTGATTTTTTTAAATTGGATGAAAGCACAAAACCTGAGTGGAGATCCTTATATAAACCACCTTTGACCAAGAGAACAGGTGATTTACAATGGATAATTATTCATGGTGCTGTTGCGGTTAATGCTTTCATTTCAGTTTTAAATCCTGAAGTTGATTCTGTATGTCCTTTTTGCTCTAATAGGGAAACCATATGTCATGTTTTCACCAACTGTTGTAGATTGCGACCTCTATTTCTAGCTGTCAGTAATGTTTTTTCTTTGGAGACATTTATTTTGGGGTTCAAATATGTGAGGAAAAAAAGATTTGTTTGTCAACTTCTGAATTTTGCTCTAGGCCAAGCAAAACTGGCCATTTGTACAAGTAGGAAAAAGACAATAGAACAGAATATAAATCAGAACATAGTAGCTGTGTTTTCTAACTTGGTGAAATCAAGAGTTTTGGTCGATTTTCTTTATTATAAGTCTATTGATGATTTTGTAACTTGTGAATGTATTTGGTGTTGTAACGAGGCTCTGTGCTCTCTTTTTGAGGGTGAATTGATTTTGTTACTTTGTGATTACTCTTTTTTTTCTTATGTGTTTTTTATTTGTATAATTTTTTTATAATAATGTTGTAGGAGTGTATTGTGAATAGTTTTTTGTAATAAAAGTTTTGTTAGAATTCAAACTCTCTCTCACTCACTCTCACTCACTCACTCACTCACTCACTCACTCACTCACTCACTCACTCACTCACTCACTCACTCACACCTAAAGCATAGCAACGTCCTCTGTATGCACAAGGACAATAACTTCCTGCGGCTGTGATTAATTTTAACCAGCTGACTCAAATCAGCGTGTAATTAATAGCTGGTGTTGTGGTGTACATAAGCAATTAGTATTAATCTGGATTCTCTCTCTTTCATGGAACTCTAAATGTGGAGAATGACTGACAAATAAATAAATAATAATTCAAGTCATTACTGACAGAAAACCAATGTCATTTATCGCATAGGGAAACCAACATAACAAATAAAAAGACGTTGTCTTCACAAAGTAAAGAAAGCCATCAGTGTAAAGTAAACATGCAGTTCTTTCCCTAGGCCCATTTTTTTACAGGAAGTGACCATTATATATGACTTTTGTAGGTATATGCTAATTTGGTCATGTTAAATAATATTTTTACCTTGAATAAACCAATACATTTAATTGGTTTAAAACTTTTATAGCATATCCTGGACTACATTTGGCTGTTAATTCTTTATTAAAATGTTCTTTTACAATTACTTAATTAAACATAATCTGCACAGATTTAAGAAAATGGCACATAGATCACTAAATGTTTTTTTTATTCTGAAAATAAATAATTCCCTCCTTACATTACTGTCAGCTTGTCTTCATAAGAGAAAAACTTTTAATTGAAGCATGACACATCCTGCTCTGCCAGGGTTTGTGAAGATTTTGCATTAACAGAAAGGCTTACTTTTCTTCTCTACACTGAGTTTCTGCTTAACAGATCATGAGATATAACCAAATGAAAGATTTGCTTTTCTGGGTTTGTAACTCTATTGCAAATGTTTTCAAAACGTTTCAACCTTTAATTTATGGATAACCTATGTGTGTTTATATGGCATAACATATAATAGATGTCATTCTCTTGAGAAAAGATTCCCTCAAATCCAGCACACTCCCTCTTTGAACTGTTACCGTCTGGTCGACGCTAGAGAGCTCTGAGTACCAGAACGACCAGACACAGAAACAGTTTATTTCCCCAAGCAATCCATTTCATGAACACTTGACATTAAACGTGGAAAACACAACACTATTATACAATTATTAATTCACCACTACTTTTTTTTTTCATTTCACATTTGCACATGTCAGACCTCACACATACATGTCTGTATTGTATATTGTGTTTTTGCTATTTTGTACATTGCCTATTTGTATATTGTTCTTTTGTTGCCTGTGTCCTGTTTCTATCATTTTGTTGCACCGTGGAGCTTCTGTCACTATAATAAATTAATCGTATGTGTAAACATATCTGGCCAATAATAAAGCTCATTCTCATTATCAGCTCATTCTCAAATAATTTTGGGGGGCCACTGAATACATTGCCAGCCAGGTAAATCTGTCAATATGAATGATTGTTTCTGTGGAGCAATTATTTTGTGTAAACATTCACTTTCAAAATATCAATAGTTTATGAAACAACAATATAATAATAATTCCAATACATTTTGTTTGTTTCTGTACATCTACTGTACATCAATGTATATTTACAATTGTTTTTTATTTAGATGGCCAAATAACAGGATCTCCCCTTGGCATTTCAAGGAAGACATGCGATACAAAGACCAACAACACAATCTCTCAGTTAAGCAGAGTACGTTGAATTAGGTGTGACAGAATCCTGGAAAAGTCAATCAATCTGTTTCTCTCTCCAAATGATGCTGATGTGTCACACAAATGCTTCATTGATAAACACTCGTTTCAAGCTTTGTGCTTTAATTTTTTTGTTTACCTCTGTGTTCATTGTGAAAGCAATAATCAAATAAGATGTTGCATTATGGCCAGAAATGGCAGTCGTGGCTGTGAATGTGATCAGATGTGTTATTGCAGCCAGACAGGATTAATGGACATTCATGCATGCCCGATTGAAGAACGAGAGAAGAACGAGGTGTATTAAACCAAAGTCTTCATGCACAGCAGTGGAGAAACTTTTAAATTCAACGTTAGGAGCTCTGTCATGCATTCTTGTTTCAACAAGTTATTCAATTTTAAATGTCAGCTCTCTAGTTCCTCAGGAGTAGCTCTCAGTAGAGAGCATAGTTATTTGCACATATAAAGATGAAAGAATAAATGTACTAAGACATACAAGTATCTTTATGCATTTCACATTCATAACATTATTAAGCAGTCATTGTATAGCATGGATGGGTTCTTGATAACACAGTAGGTTTTTAATTTCCAGGTAAAAACAAACAAAATGAACAACAATTATTTAACGTGCCAGTAAAGAGATCTGATCTTACCATCATTGAGTCAGAAGAATAAAGAGACATAAAGAGATTACAGTTCAGATTATGGCCTAAATCCATAAAAGAACTGTGGCAACTTCTGCAAGATGCTTGGTATCTCACTGGATAATTAAAATATCAAATCAAATCAAATCACTTTTATTGTCACATCACCACAGCACAAGTGCCTTGGTGAGTGAAATTCTTATGAGCGTGCTCCAGACAGTGCAAAACAAAACAAGACACAACAATTTACATATGGACAGTACGTATTTACAGACTGTACAGAAGACAATGTGAAAAATACACATACATATACTCAGTACACATAGTGTACTATAAAGACATACTTCGTTATCAACTACACATTATACACCGTATGTACACATCTACATTATGTACACTATCTATACATGATGTAATCTATGCATAGTAATAATGTGAAGGTGCAGCAGATTATAAATGTACAGCAGATTGGTTGAGCAGCAGATAGTTGTGCAAAGGTGCAACAGATTATACATATGCAGTGTCGTGGATGTGCTTTTGTATGGTGTCCAGTGATAGCAGATGTGTTAGTGCAGTGTGTGCGTGTAGTCCGTTAGAACTGTGTTAAAGTGCAGTGCATGGCATGTTGTGTGAGTGGGAGTGTGTTGTAGGGTGGGTTATTTCTGACTGTTCATTAGCCTGATAGCCTGAGGGAAAAAGCTGTCCCTCAGACGGCTAGTGCAGGATCGGATGCTGCGGAGACGTCTCCCTGAGGGCAACATAGAGAGCAGTCTGTGGGACGGGTGGCTGGAGTCTTTGATAATCCTCCGGGCTTTTTTTGTACACCGCCTGGTGTAGATGTCCTGGAGGGAGGGAAGCTCACCTCCAACAATGTGGCGGGCAGTTCGCACAACACTTTGCAGAGCTTTGCGGTTGCCAGCGGTGCTGTTTCCAAACCAGGCGGTGATGCAACCGGTCAGGATGCTCTCCACAGTGCAGGTGTAGAAGGATCTGAGGATTCTGGGGCTCATTCCAAACCAGTCATTCAAGCATGTGATTTTATTTTTCTTCGGTATGGGCACAATGGTGGATTTTTTGAAGCATGCGGGAACCACAGACAGAGAGAGGGACAGATTGAAAATGTCTGTAAAAACCCCGGCTAGCTGGAAAGCGCATGCTTTGAGCACACGGCCTGGTATGCCATCCGGACCCACAGCTTTACGGATGTTCACCCGTTTGAAGGATCGGGTTACATCCGCGACAGAAAGGGAGAGTGGACTCACCTCTTCTACAGCAGCTGCGGGAACGTTCTCTGTATGGGCGGTGTTATCAGCCTCGAAACGAGCATAAAAGGTGTTGAGCTCGTCCGGTAGAGAGGCGGCAATGTTCACAGTAGCTGGTTTATTCCCTTTGAAGCCTGTGATGTTGTTGATGCCCTGCCACATGCTTCTTGGATTATTGTTGTTGAAATGTTCTTCAACTTTGTTTTTGTATTGTCGTTTGGCTGCTTTGATGGTTCTCCTGAGATCGTAGCTGGCTTGTTTCCGATCGTCAGTGTTTCCGGATTTAAAGGCAGATGTCCGCGCTGACAAGGCTGATCGAACATCGCTGTTAATCCACGGTTTTTGGTTGGGGTAGATGCGGATTGTTTTGGTCGAAACTACATCATCTATACACTTCCTGATGAAACATGTTACGGAATCTGAATACACCTTTATGTCGTCATTAGACGCTGCCCGGAACATGTCCCAGTCCACGTGATCAAAACAGTCCTGTAGAGTAGCGTCCGATTGGTCCGACCAGCATTGAATTGTCCTGAGGGCGGGTTCCTCACGTTTCAGTTTCTGCCTATAAGCAGGCAGGAGCAAACGGAAGAGTGAACCGATTTGCCGAAAGGTGGGCGGGGGAGGGATTTGTACGCGTCCCGAAGGGGAGTAACAATGGTTGAGTATACGATCTCCACGAGTGTTGATTGTGATGTGTTGAAAGTATTTTGTCTATTGTTCTGAAGTTGGCTTTATTAAAGTCCCCCATAATAATGAACGCTGCATCTGGGTGCGTGTTTCCTGCTCACTTATATTCCTGTACAGTTCCCTGAGTGCCTGGTCTGTGTTGGCTGGGGGGGGGGGGATATAAACAGCCGTGATTATGATGGCTGTAAATTCCCTCGGTAGCCAGAATGGTCGACACAGAATCATATGAAATTCCAGATCGGGGGAGCAGAGGGATTTAATAGAGTGTATTAGAGGTCGACCGATATTGAATTTTACCGATACCGATAGCTGGGTTTGACCATACTTGCCGATAACCGATAGTTTTTAAAATGGATACTGGATAAAAAATGTAAAATAAAGACTCCACTCCATGTAAAATAGTACTGAACTTTATTACAAAAAAAACTAATGAAAAAAACACCAGCACTGAATCATGAAAATGTGCTCTATTAAATAAATATGATTATATTAAGAAATATTGAGGTAAATTAAAGACATGCATTCACATTGAAACAAAAAGTAACATCCAAAATGAATAAAAAAGGCACTCCAAATAACAACTAATTTTAACTTGTGAAACAGGAGAAACGTAACTAGTCCTGTTAAAGAACTGCAAGAGATTCAAGTGTAACACGGTCCATTTCTAGTTCTATTTTAATATTCAAAGTTAAGAAGCCTCAAATTATAATGGCGAAAGCAGAGCTGGTGTGCATGGTGTCCAGTGAGTCGGCTCCTCCTGGCTTCATAAAGCATGCCCACTTCACTGAACACACTTTCACTAGGCACAGTGGATGGTGCATACGAGCCTTGTATCTGGGATCAAGGAGTGTTGCTAGGAAAATAATTTTTGTCTCCTTGCCTCAATGTAAATGTTAATTAAGTATTATTCATATTAATAATAATTATTAATATTACTAATATGAATTTATCCCACATAGGACACTGTTCTAATGAGGGGAATAAACTGAACTATTATTGTAATCAACTGTCATTTTAAAACTATTCATTTTAATAATATTTATTCATCTGATTTTACATATGACCTGAGAAAATCGTGTCTATAATTTTGGTTTGTGAGATCGAGATCGAGCTGCCCACACAAACATTTAGGAGGACAGAAACTTGTTGTCTACGCTGCCCAGCGACTTTCATTAATAAAATAGCTTTTAGATACTGGATTGCTACATTATAAAGAGGGGGTAAAATGACTGTTTAAATAACTAAACTCAAATATTCATTGTTTGTAGTGATGCGCATATGCAGGTGGGCTAATTCACACACGCAACGGTCACCCTCTCTTTCCCTCTCAGTGTGTGTGTGTCTCTCTCTCTCCGCACTATTTCATCTCTGTCTGAAGCAAGCAGAATGCTAGAGCTAACGAACTTCGCGTCAGGTGGTCCTTGCCTTCACGTCGTGCATTAAAATAGTGTATTTCACAACAAGAACAGGTTGGCTAGCCGTGCATTATCCCTTATGTATACTCGTTAACTGCTATTTTTACGGCAATATTTAAATGACGCCCTGGTCATTCTTGGCGCACCCAAAATGGCCCCACACTATCAACTTCAGTCATTCTCTGGTGGAAAAAAAGGATCGCTTTTTGGTTCATCTGTCACAGTTAATCTAGTGTGTGGAGTAGCCTCCGTGTCTCTGATAGGCACGTCGTTTTAAGCTGGTGCTTGCTAGTGTAACTTTGTTTTCATTTCGCGCAAACTGCAACGGTTACGTTCCGTGCAATGGAAACACTCGGTTTAGCGGAGCTTTTACAATTAATTAACCATGACGTTTTAAAACGCGGTTAATAGTAAAACTGGTTAATCGCTGCATACCTAATATTCACAGGCTTTAAATTTGCAACTTCGCTGGCTAACGAATGCGACCAGCTGGGGTTAATGACGTGTATTTTTGCCACATTAATTTAACCACTTGAGATACTGCTAATGTTAGCGTCCTCTCAGCCTTGTCGCAAAACATACCGCATTTCTTTCTCCAATGCAGCATCTAGTCAACAAATTAATTACTTTATATTGACATAAAAATGTACGGGAGTGTACTGTATATATACCTTTTCACTGTCTGTGTTTTAAACGTGCATCTGAAATGTCAGCAGCACTGCGCTCTCTCCAGGCAGCGTGTGATCTCCGTGCAGCGCGCAGTATCACGTGTCAAAATAAATGCACGTGTTTTAAGTTATTTTCGCCTCTAGAGGCTGCTCTCCCAGTAGATATGTTGGCTCTCGCGCTGTATAATGATAACGGACCATTCACAGCCGTTCCGGCAGCGGATGTATTCTGGAAAAACTATCGGAGTGGATTTTTGCCGATAACCGATAGTTCCGGAAATCAACTATCGGTGCCGATTAATCGGCAAAACCGATACATCGGTCGACCTCTAGAGTGTATGCTCCTTTCATCACACCACAAGTTGTTAATATAGAGACAAACACCTCCACCTCTGCTTTTCCCTGTGAGCTCTCTCGTTCTGTCCAAGCGGTGCACGGAGAAGCCCGTGAGCTCGATGGCTGAGTCTGGAACCATAGCAGACATCCAGGTTTCTGTGAGACAAATAACGCAGCAGTCCCTCGTTTCTCGTTGGTATGAGATGCGCGCCCGCAGTTCGCAGAGTTTGTTATCCAGTGACTGAACGTTAGCCAGCAAAATTGTTGGAAGAGGAGGTCGGAAAGCACGGTGTCTCAGTCTGACGAGAACGCCAGCTCTTTTTCCTCTTTTTCGGCGTCGGCGTCGTTTCTTCGGTTGCGCAACCCAGACAAAGGGCTCTGATGCCGTGTCTGTGAACAATCCACCGGCATTCAAAAACTCAAAGTCCGGTTTGCGTTGCGCGACGGAGGAACCAATGTTTAAAAGTGTGTCTCTATCGTAGACAGTTATACTAACAACATCTAACACGCAAAAAACAAAAAAAACATGCGAAAAACTGCAAAGTTTTCCCGGAGCACGCAACACGGCTGCCATCCTCGGCGCCAGCTTGCTTGTTAAATATTAGCAAAAGAGTGAAACCTAAATTTGATATTGACACCTAAAGCTAGCTAAATAAATAATAACAAAAATTGTTGTTGTGAAGCATCTAATATTCCTAAGGTTTTGTTTAAACTGTTTTAATTCCATACAAAATTCACTCCTAGTATACTATAGAAGTTAGGCATACACCAAAGCATAAAATGTTGATGTGAACCAGATCTTTGTTTTTTTCCCCCTGCATTGCCAGCTTTTTTTAAAAGTAATACATCTAAATTAAACCTAATCCATACTGTGCCACATGCATTCGGTTGTTAAAATATTTGAATCAATTCGTATATTAATATCAACACAACTTGTCTACCCTGCTTTGCATCGCAATACATCTTCTTAGGATATGATTTAGTTACGTAAGCAAATTGACAGGTAATCCATCGTGGTTGTCCTTGTTGTCACCTTTAGGGTCATGTTTGATTGCTGGAGAGCAAATGGACATTCTCAGTTACAAAGCAAAGGAAGTGGGAAACCAGCCAGGTAAATTTGTCAATAGGAATTATCTTTACCATGTATGACAACCTGTTTAAGCCACTGTACATGGGTGTGTGCACAATCAGATACAGTTTTTGGGCAAAACTGGCTAAAAAAAAATTCATTTTTGAATCATTCTGATTTGGAAAAACTAAATCAGGAAAAAACAAACAAACAGATTTTTCACATTCTTGGGGTGTGGAATAGTGTTAACTTTGTAACCAAACAACCAAAACTTTTACTTGGTGAAATCATAAGTGTGCTCAAAGTTATAAAGGCAAAATCCCAAAAAAGACATGTGATTTCTACACAAGAAAAAAATTATAATGGGTCATACATTATTGTAAACAACAATTGTATGAATGCTGTTCAAGAACACTTGACCTTTCAAAACATTTTATGCACTTGGTTGGTTACAGCACCAATCGGGGCATTGAGACATTTAGATTACTTTCTGTTCGATGCAGTACTGGGTTGAACTATTTGCATAATAACCCTTTTGGCAATAATTTCTTACTTCTCTCTTCACATTCTCTGCATTTTCATCTGACAAAAATAGACTTCCTCACTTGGGTATTCACTTAGGCTGGAATTTTTTCATAGTATGTTAAAAAGATATTTCTTAGGCAGTAGCTTATGAGTACACGAGTCGATTTCAAACAATACCACCATGAGGAATAATTATCCCTAATTATGAAAAAACAAAAACAATTAATGATGATCATTTATCTAGATTTAGGTCAGAGGGCCTATAAACAGTTTTATAATGAATGCACATGGCATATTATACCAATATGCTTGCACAGTTGATACTGTAGTTGAATGTTTGCATTGCTTAAAAAAAAAGATATATATATATATATATATATATATATATATATATGTATAAAAACATAATCATATATATATATATATATATATATATATATATATATAAACAACAACAAAACAAACAAAGAAAACAAAACAATTCTATTCTCTTTGGTAATATTTTCACAAGTAAGGTGTATCTTTTGAAAACTTTTACAAACTGATCACACTTTCACTAACATTGCTAGTCATTCTTTCAAAATCTGATCTCATGCTTTTATTACAATCAGACATACACTATATTGCCAAAAGTATTGGGTCACCCCCTTTTAATGAAATGTTTGACTACTTTAGTAATTTCCACGAGTACAAATTGTAATGTCTAAGCATATAATGATATTCTAGGGAATTGTTTGCTTCTAATTTTATAGCAACATTTTGGACAGGACCCTTTTCTTTTCTAACATGACAGTGCCTCTGTGTATAAGGCAAGGATCAAAGAGAAATGATGATGCAGTCAGTGTGGAAGAACTTGACTGTTCTGGAGAAAGCCAAGTCCTAATCCCAGCTGAACACCTCTGGTGTGACTTTAAATGCAGATCTTGAGCCAAAAACTCATCACCAAAAACCAACAGGGCACCCGTTCAGGTTGTGATCTCTCTCTATTAGAAGTGTTGCAGCCCACTGAGGACTGGCTCGTGGCGCCTCGCTGACAGATATTTGTATAGCTGTGGGCTGGGCGACCCCCAACATGTTTGCTAGATTCTATAGCCTTCGTGTGTATTCTCCTGTGTTCTCACCACAAACAGGTTAGTGTCGGCTTGCTAAAATTGCTCCAGAGAGTCCGTACTGTAGACCCTGTCGTGCTCCTCCATCCCCTCGGCAGCCAAACGTGGCGGATCGTCTTAATCTACATTAACATGTATTGAAAACATATGAAGTAGGTGTGATTTGGCCATAACGTTTTGTGCTAGAACAGAGTTTACTGTTAGTGCAATATGACATATGACTGAATCTATACTGTAGAAAGAGTAAGAGCTCTATGAAAGGCAGTTACTGTGAATGAAACATTTATATATATCTTAAACAATTATTGAAAAGTGAAAAGGATACTTTGTAAAAGTTCTAAATTGAAAGAAGACCACAATGCTGTGTTTTGTTGATTAAATCAAATGTTCTCAATATATATTACAATAATGTTATGTTTTGAAACAATGATTGAGTGGATGAAAATATGTGTAATTGTAATGAAAGCATGATATCAGATTTTGAAAGAAGGACTAGGCATAACAAGTGTGATCGGATTGCATTTTTGTACTAAGAGTTTTGAAAATAAAGACCTTACTTGTGAAAATAGTACCAAAGCAAATAAAAAAACGGTATATAGATGAAACAATTATTTTGTGTAGTGAGAAGAATACTTTGTGGTTGTGTGTATTGTACTAAACAAATGAAAATATGCTGAAATTTTTGAAAAACTCAAATTCTGATGATCTGCTGTGATAGTACAAACAGTTTTGGAAATGTAACAGTTACTTGTGAAAATAGTACCAAAGTGAATAAAAAACTGTAAATGTTTCATTCACAGTAACTGCCTCTCATAGAGCTCTTACTATCAAACAGATGGCATCAAATACATCATTTTACATTACATTATGCCATGTGATACTGTACAGGTACATCTAAAAAAAGTAGAATATCATGAAAAGGGTCAATATTTTTTGTCACTCATTTCAGAAAGTGAAACCCATGTATTATATAGATTCATTACACATAGAGTGAAATATTTAAAGCCTTTATTTCCTGAAATTTCTTTTTGACATTTTTTTAAACCAAAATTTCAGTGTCTCAGAAAATTTGAATATTACATAAGATCAATAAAAAAGGATATTTTAAACAGAAATGTCAGACTTCTGAAAAGTATGTTCATTTCTATGCACGCAATACTTGACTGGGCCTCCTTTTGCATGAATTACTTCAATGCTGCGTAGCATGGAGACAATCAGCCTGTGGCACTGCTCAGGTGTAATGGAAGCCCAGATTGCTTTGATAGCGGCCTTCAGGTCATCTGCATTGTTAGGTCTGGTGTCTCTCAAATTCCTCTTGACAATACCCCATGGAGAATCTATGGTCAGGCCATATGGTTCAGGTCAGACGAGTTTGCTGGCCAATCAAGCACAGTAACACCATGGTCACTAAACCAGCTTTTGGTACCTTTGGCAGTGTGGGCAGGTGTGAAGTCCTGCTGTAAATGAAATCAGCATCTCCATAAATCTTGTCAGCAGAAGGAAGCATGAAGTGCTCTAAAATTTCCTGGTAGATGACTGCGTTGACTGTGGACTTCAGAAAACACAGCGGACCAACACCAGCAAATGATATGGCAGCCCAAATCATCACTGACTGTGGAAACTTCATGCTGGAATTCAAGTAGCATTGAATTCACATTATGTGCCTCTTCACTCTTTTTCCAGACTCTGGGACCTTGCTTTCCAAATGAAATTCAAAATTTACTTTCATCAGAAAAGAGGACTTTGGACCACTGAGCAACAGTCCAGAGCTTTTTCCGAAACCACTCCCTATCCACTATATAGTGCACTATATGGGGTGTCAGCCATTTTGTAGTGCTGTCCGAATTCTGAGTCAACGACTTCATTCCCTACATTCGTTCCCTACTTTTTACCTGCAATATATTCTGATTTTGAGTGTACACTTGCTGAAGCACTATTTCTCACAATCCAATGCGACGAGCTGGAAGAGAGAGCTGGAGCGCGTGAGTATGAATGAGAGATGCCGTTTACAAATTTCTTATTTCTGCTTTAACATTTATTTCATACATTATTTTTTATAAAAAATATATAATGAGGGCAATAACACTTTTTAAAATAAGTTACAAGAAAACCATGTATTTTCATTAGCTTATTTGTGCATCTACCACTGAATATGTTTTATAATCAAAAGAGAACACACCTATCGGTTGGATTTTAACATTTACTTTTAATAAGGAAAAAATTGCAGTGCTTCATTTTGCAGTAAAGTTGAACTGTTTGGTTAAGATAACGTCTGGGTTACGTACGTAACCCCTGTTCCCTGATGGAGGGAATGGAGACGTTATGCCGTGACGACATAGGGGATTTACCTGGAAGCCCCAATCATCTCTGATTTTAAGAGAAAACGCCAATGAAATTGGCTAGTAAATTTTGCATACCTGAGCCACTCCCCGTGCATACGGGTATAAAAGGGCAACAGGTGCATCCACTTATTTTGTTTTATGCTGAGGAGCCGAGAACGAGTCCCTGGCAACCAGCGATGGTTCAAGATTGTGGCATGGGGACATAACGTCTCGGGGTTACGTACGTAACCTAGACGTTCCCTATCTGTCGGTCACTACGAGTTATGTCGTGGCGACATAGGGGTCCTATGAAAGCGCCACAAGCTGAACCCCGTCACAACCTTGTGGCATGCAGATGCTGACAAACGAGAGCGTGACAGACAAATGCCATGCAAGAGGTTGCAACCTTCCCATCGCCCCATCGTGAGGAGCAAGAGGTCCGTGGGGACGTACCCGGCGGAGAAGCTCTTACTTTCACCCTCAGATCTCCCAGAGCGCCAGCTGGCGATCCTCTGCTCGAGCCAGAGAGACCGGCACGGGTGGCGGCAGAGAGTGCCAATCCTTTGAGAAAGGAAAGGCGAGATCGCAGCGAAGTCATGCTCATACGCCCACAACAGGCGCACGAGTCATCCACGAACACGTCTTCAGCGTGTTGGAAGCCCAGACACTGAAGACAATGATTGTGTCCGTCATCCGCAGACAGGAAACGACCGCAACCAGAAGGACACGGATGGAACGGAGACGCGACATTTGTGTAACGGATGTATGCCATAAGGACTGTGTGGACCTCAATAGAGCGCTCTAAAAAAGAACGCTCCGACCGTTCTCGGTGATTGTCTTACATTTGTTCATTTAGATTTTGCTCATTTAGTTGAAGTGCCCAAGGGAATCGCTGCTGAGAGGGACTCCGCTGACTGCACCGTGACGCCAACCAGGAACAAATAAAAGATGAAAGGCTTGTGGAGATCAGCACACTTCTCATCCACTCGGCTCCGAAGCAAAAATCTAATAAGTGGATGCACCTGTCGCCCTTTTATACCCGTATGCATGGGGAGTGGTTCAGGTATGCAAAATCCACTAGCCAATTTCATTGGCGTTTTCTCTTAAAGTCAGAGATGATTGGGGCTTCCAGGTAAATCCCCTATGTCGTCACGACATAACTCGTAGTGACCGACAGATAGGGAACTTTGTGTTTGGATGGCTGTAAGTAGTCAAATTGTTTGAGAAAAACTAAGTTATTGATTTAATTATTGTGAAATAAAATGAAAATGCTAGTTGTCAGGGTTGTGGGGAATAAAATGTAAAGGACAAAACAAAAATAACAATAACAACAAAAACTACCTCGTCGGAGAAAACACGGTTTTCAAGCAAAAAAAATAAAAACCACCCAGGGTGGGCTCGAAAACAACGGCAACAAAAAGACTTGTTTTTTGTCTAAAAAACACCTGGGAACACTTCCCATAATACCCAAATAAACTTTATCACAATTACATTTTAAGAAGAATGCCATCTATCATAATATTAGTATGTTTCTTATTCCAAGGTTATCGTAGCCACCTGGATCCAGTCTGTATCTAGATTAGATGGTCACTGTAGTCACCCGGAGACTTTGACAATTAGATGAGCCCTAGAGACAGATGCCCTGTGAAGACCCCATCAATTTGATGGCCAACGGCACAAATCCCCAACAAAGACAATGATAACTGACGAGTCCTCTTCACAGACCCTTTTGTCAGCTCTGACTCCTTTACCATGTGATTCAATCTTTAAGCAGGGAACTGGATTGATGTTCTGAAAGATGCAAGTCCACAATCTGACTTGTGTTGCAGCCTGGAATGAAACCACACCATGTTGGTTTGATAAATATTATAAACGAATGATAACTTTTTAACTTACACATTTCTGTACCTTTATCATTTCTCATTTCATTACAAGACAGTTTTGTTATTAAAATGTATCAATGCTTTAAAAACAAAAGGAAACAATCTAAACATTTCTTAGCCACATGCAAACTTCAGAGAAATTAATAAATAGAAAATTAAAATACAGGCTTAGGATAGGAGTGGCTATTTAGTGAGATGTCATTTTGAGAAAGGCCCTCACTTTGGTGTGGAGCCACAGAGGCTCATATGATAAGGGTTGTGGCCCTATCATATGCCAAAGTGTGATGAATGAGCTATCTATAGGTGTAGATAAGTCGATCTGTCCTCCTGATGGGTCTGCACATTGTAATGTTATCAGATTTCTGCTTGTTCCCTGACAAACCAGGCCTGTTTGGGAGTGAGAAGCCATTCATTTGATGTTGGTGTTGCCTCTATAACTGTTAACTTATCTTAAAAAATATATAAAAAAATCTGTGCACCATAGAAGAAAATACCTTGGGTGAAGTAGATACAAATGCGATATTGGCTGAAATACAGTAACAGTGCTTTAAAATTAATTACATATCTCATAGCATATCTCATAAAAAATGGAGTTGGAAAAAAAGAGGAGTTGAATTCTCATTTATAATGTTACATGTAACCTAATAATCAGTTATTAATTGGATTAATAGCTTGTTCAGACTGGAAAATATACATCTGAATGAAATTTTAATCTGATTAAAAAAAGTAGTGTAAACCTTACTTACACCTTATACCTTACGTAAACCTTATACCTTAAACCTTACGTAAACCTTATAAAAAAATGTGTTAAAAAAGGAAAATATGAGCCATGTTATAATCCATCTCAATGGGATTCAAAAATATGCAGTGTGTATGTTTATTTGTCTTGTCTTAAAGGTAGAAAGTCGAAAGAATTCAGTCAGTGGAAGAGACTGACTTTTTGCTAAATATTTTCTTTCCAAACATAGTTTTAGATATGTCATCAAAGCAAAACTGTTAATTATGTTTTAAGTTAGTTTCCTTTCATATTTTCAGTTGATTCTGAGTCAGTAGCTTAGATTAACTTTGAAGTGTTTAGTTTGGTTAGTAAAACAGCCCAGTGCAATCATTGGTTCTCTCTGTCTTCTCCATTGTCTCTTTTTTGGACATGGGTTAGCCAGTCAGGCCAGACCTATTTTCTCAGGCTCAGTGCACTATTTTCCACCTTTGTCCAAGGATGTGGAATCTTTAGGATTGGCCTTTGAACAAAGTATTCTGATTGGTTACAGTCTCTACAGACTGAGATAACTCAAACTATATTAAATTCTAGGGCTTCCTCTGAGATGGTTTATGTTTTTTATTTTTTTTAGGGTTGTATCTAGATCACTGCCTGTTGGTTCAGAGCTTTCTCTGCATGTACAGCTCCAGCTATACTCAACGCACTGACTGCTGTTGAGCATGTACCTACCTCAAGTCAAGTTACCTTTATTTATATAATGCTTTACAAAATACAGATTTTTTTCAAAGCAGATTTACAGTGATACAAAAAACCCTGTGATTTAATGATGCAAACAAAATAAAATTATTTAGTAAAACAGCTATAAAAAAGACAACAGTAAACAGTCATTATTCAGTTGAAATCAGCTCATTGTTGAGCTGATAATTTTGCATTAATATTTTAGTTTTGTGCAATATGATTTTAAATGTCTTTGATGTTTTGATTCATGATTATTGTATTTTAATTACTTTATGACATTTTTGATTTACACTTATTATTTTTCAATCTGTGACCATTGTTTGTTATTCTGTAAACCTAGCTTTCCTTTGGAAATTTTGTGCAATATATCTTTACTTGCTTTTTTTATTTTGGTTTCACACTTGTTCTTTTTTTTGTCCATGAATGCAATGCATTTGGTGGGAATTTGATCCCATAGTGTGGCTTCTTCCGAAGATTTGCATAGAGGAATGTTCTTGGAGGATATTTGTATAGCAGCAGGCTGGGCTTCTCCACACACTTTTAGAATATTTTATAATCTTGGGTTGCGTTTCACTTCACTTTTAGACAAACGCTTACACATTTCCCTAATTACTTCCCTTTGGGGGGATTCCCCACTACCATTTTGAAGCTATTCGACTTCAAGTTTGGACAGACCCTCGACCCCTTGTTTTTGACTGAGTGAGCAAGTCTACTGCATATGTACTCTTTAGGCTGCTCTTAATAAAAACTAATTTGCATTGATGAAAATCAGTGCATGTAAACACACCCAGTTGACATGGAAATTGACTTGACCACAATTTGTATTGTATAAAGCACTATATAAATAAATGTGACTTGACTTGGAAAATCTAGAGATGCTCCCCAGCTTCCAAGCAGACAATATGTAAATTGATTGTTTTACTTTCTTTCTTTATTTTTCTTTATTTATAAAGCACTTTCACACAACTACCGGTTGATCCAAAGTGCTGTACAATACAACTAAAATAAAACAAATAAGAGACAATAAAACATCAAAACACAGCATAACAATACAATTGACATGGCCAGATAAAAGCTATTGACAGAAGATGCTTTTTAAGCCGGCATTTAAATACAGGCAAAGAGGGCGCATCTCTAATAGAAGCTGGTAATTTGTTCCATAGACTAGGACCAGCAACAGCGAACGCTCAATCACCTCTGCAATGGAACCTAGATCTAGGAACAGAGAGGAGACCAAGATTACTGGATCTTAGAGACCTATTTGGTTTATAAGTAGATATTGCCTCGGAGAGATATGATGGGGCTTGATTTTGCAGAGATTTAAAAACCAAAGTTAAAATGTTTAAATAATTATATATTTGACTGGTAACCAGTTTAGGGAAATAAGAATGGGTGAGATGTGGTCGAAACTTTGTCTGCCTGTAATCAATCTTGCAGCAGCATTTTGGACCATCTGGAAAAGCATTATAGAAGACTGACTTATACCATAGTATAGTGAGTTACAGTAATCTAAACGAGATAGAACAAACAAGTGAATAATCTGTTTGAACTGTTTTACAGAGAGTAAAGATTTTATTTTTGATAAACGCCGTAGGTGGAAGAAACTTGATTTGACCACTGCACTAATTTGTTTCTCAAAACCCAGGTTGCAATCAAAAAGAACATCAGGATTTTTACCACAGGGTGTAAAGTAGGAAGAGAGATGACCAAAATGAAGGGCACAGTCTTCATATGACTTTGAACCAAACAAAAATGTCGGTTTTGTTCTCGTTTAACACTAAAATATTCTGCTTTAGAATATTTTTTTACAGCTGTGATTGTTTTACAGCTCTACAGCCTCCAAGCACATGACCACTAGCTGTGAGGGCCCAGGAATATGGCAGCATCAACAATTTTACTGTCTGGGGTTTCCCTCCAGGAATGCTGTGGGCTGCATTTGTTAGGTTTTATAGCCTGGATTTGGTCTCTACACCAGGACGACAAGTACCATCATCCTAAGTTGTGCTCAGAGGGATTCACACTAGGACAGACATTTATCAGTATGGTGCAGTGCGTTTTTCATTCCCCATAGTATCACCATTGGATGTAGCGCCAAATTACTTGAAAGGGAACGTCTCAGATTATGACTAACCATTGCTCCCAGAAAAAGGGAACAATACACTGCATTGGCTTGCCATATGTCCTGCATACATGTGAGCAGCTTGTTTTAGCCAATCAGAAGCTAATGCTGCTTTGTTCCATCTTTTAATCTTCCGCGGTATGCCATCACAGGTCACATCAGGATTCCAATAGCGCCGTCTTTGGTCTCGTTCCCTTGTCAGGAATCTATAATTACAGTCGTAACCTGAGATGTTCTTTCTCAATGGTTAAAACAAAAATACTAACAAATCTAAGATTAGGTTTAAGAGGAGTTTGAACACTTAAATGATTTGTTCACTTTCAAATGAAAATGTATTTATATAATACATATATTTATATTTATTTATATATGAATACAAATCCTGGAATGTTTTCATCAAAAACCTTAATTTCTTTTCGACTGAAGAAAGAAATACATAAAAATCTTAGATGATATGGGGGTGAGTAAATTATCAGAATATTTTAATTTGAAAGTGAACTAATCCTTTAATAAAAAATCTCTCCAAGGCTTTGCGTTCCTCATTTAAAGGGGTACTCCACCCCAAAATTAAAATGTTATCATTAATCACTTACCCCCATGTTGTTACAAGCTTGTAATATATCCGTTCGTCTTCGGAACACAATTTAAGATATTTTGGATGAGAACCAGGAGGTTTGCGACTGTCCTATTGACTGCCAAGGCTCAGAAAAGTATGAAAGACATCATCAAAATAGTCCATCTGCCATCAGTGGTTCAACCGTAACTTTACAAAGGCACAAGAATACTTTTTGTATGCAAAAAAAATAAAATGAAGGGCTATATGATGTTCTAGTTGAGACGATTTATATCGAATGCAGAGGTTAAACATCTATCATCAGTAATCAGGTATGCTAGGCAGATGTCGTGTATCTAATAGCACACATTGTCAGAGATTATTGATACAAAGCAAGCCATGGCACTAGCCAGTGCAGAAAATCAGCAAGCTAGGGTAGAGAAGCTAGGCAGGGGTTGTGTGAGAGATGAAGGAGAGGGGAAATAGATGAGGATATGGAGAGAGGCATAGGTTAAATCTCATTTAAGCCATGCCTCAGGCATGCCAGATGCAAGAGGTTCTGCCAATATAAACCCAGCAGTTACTATATTTACAGTAAGAGACTATTTATATAAACCCACAAGCTAGTTATATTAAAACTAATTTGCAAGCAGTCTAAATGTTTACCATTAATTGATACGGGAATGGCATATCTGTTCTTTAAAGTGCTGCCATCAACAAAACTAGTAGAAAACCTTGGGCAGCCCAATTATTAACTCAGTTGAATATCCATCCCACTGGTTGAAAGTAGGGATGAAGGGATGGTTTCTCAACAAATAGCATTGAGTATGATGCAGTCATGATATGTTCTTGTACATTACCAATCTTTAAAATATTATATTAAATAAATAAATACACTTGGAAGAAATACCTATTTAAATTAAAATGTTGATATTTTAGATTTTAATAAACTAACATATCTGGTCAACAACTGGTGTTCCTGTGGCTCAGTGGTTAGAGCATTGCGTTAGCAGCGCGAAGGTTGTGGGTTCGATTCCCAGGAAACACATGTACTGACAAAAAAAAAATATATAGCCTGAATGCACTGTAAGTCGCTTTGGATAAAAGCGTCTGCTAAATGCATAAAAATGTAAAAAAAAAAAATCTGGTCCCACTTTATATAAAGGCAACCTAATATAAAGTGGGACCACATATCTTGCCAAAAAAATGTAAATAATAAAAATACCTTACATCAGCCTTCTAATGATTGTGAAGCCTTGTGAGGGGGCTACAGCGCAGTTAATACATTTTACCCAAAACTGTTACTTTTGGTGTATTTACTGTATTTAAAAAAATCAAGCTTTTAAGCTTTAGATACTACACACAAAAAAATACATTCGATACAAGCACCATAAAGCAGTGGTTCTCAAACTTTGTGTAGGGTGAATCCTTTTGTGCCCCCCCCCCAAAAAAAAACATATGACGAAAACATCCTCAAACTTACAATTTTACTTTTAGATTGTACAAAAAACAAATTAATTTGTACAATGCTGGAACAACAATTATGTTGGTAGCCTTATGTCTCTGATGTTGAATATACAAATTTGTTAAATTCTACATTTCATAAAATATATCAAATTGTTAAAAAAGAGTTTTGAGTCTGAAAAGTGCAACAAAAGTATTGAATACTGAACAGTGATTTATGATGTCCATAGTAGAAGATCAATACTGAAAAATTAATTTACATTTGATTAGAAAAAAGTGCATTAAACTTCTTACATTTTGACAGTGGCTCAAGTTTGGTTTGCAATTTGAACAGCAATCTGCTTTTTTCAGCAATCTGTTTTTCTGCAAGAAACATAAAAAATGCCTGCTCTACTTAAAAAATAAATAGTTTTTTCAATATTGAAGACATACAATATTATACAAGTTTTACAATATAAAAGAAATCATGCAATGCAGATTTTGCTCGGAACATTTCCACTGCTGCTGGAAGTATTAATTAATTCCAGATCGAGTGAGGCTTTTTACATTTGGCTATTCGCAGGGCTGCAAGATACATCATCCGTACGTCATTCATACCTTTTGCTTGACATATTCTTCTTTCTTTCTCTGAAAAAAAATCCTTACTTTAATTTGCATGCTCCGGATGAATTGTTGTGACATGTCAGTTGAGTTTATATGGTTTTAGTGCTTCAACTGATAAAATCTTCAAGCACAGTGTGCACTGTGGTCTGCCGTCACTATATTCCATAAAGCCATAGTCTATGTACGATTTGTCAAATTTACACAGTTTCGTTTTTTCATGCTGGGCTCTTCTGTATTTACCTTCTCAGCTGAGACACTGCGTCCTCTATCTAAAAACGTGTACATTTGAATTAGTCTTAGCATTTATCAGCGTGTTCATGTCATTGTGTTCACTAGTACGTCAATGGTTTGGTGAAGTTTCAGCGTAGTGTGCTGCATATAATTAATATATATATTTTTTATATTTCTATTTTTTAAATACATCATAGTTCAGATAGGACAATCCTGACTTACATACAGGTAAAATAATTGTTAAAATAATTTCATATTCTAGAATTTCTTTGCGGCCCCCTAGTGCCATCCAGTGGCCCCCCAGGGGGCCGCAGACCCCAGTTTGTGAACCACTGCCATAAAGTACCATACTTGCATTTTTACTCCTATTTATTTCACTTCATTTTAACGTAACATATTCACATGTTACGTGTTCTTACTAAAGTAATAACAACAAACTGCATAATAACAAACTACTAAGTACATAGTAATGTTGTAAGTACAAAGGGAATGTATAGCAGACATTGATATGATTCAGTAATTTTAAGTTGTACTATGCACTTTTTAAATATGGACCAATCATACTAACCCTCAATAGTGTCGAGCAGATGATTATTTGATCACTTAGTCTCCTCTCATTTGTGGTTCTCTCAGGGAGGGGATATCTGTTCAAGTCAGGATATTGAGAAAGGTGGTGATGCTTGGCTGCATGTCTTATTATTCACTGGTTGAAGAGTGACCTTTTCTTGCAGTCTGTGCATGCTCCTAGATATGTAATGTGGCCTACTGGGACACCCATGGACATCCTTTACCTCCTGTTCACCTCACTTCAGCTTCAGACTGCCCAGGCTGTATTCGAACACTTACTACAATGATTGATCACTGATCAGAAACGTCATGTCTGCTGATATTTTCTTGTCTAAATGTCTTCTTTTTTTCTTTCTAAGTTCTAAGCCCATAAACTGCGTATTGGGGAGAGGAACAATTAAAATTAGTTTTGGATTTATTTATTTTTAAGAGAATTTCACAAAAGAATTCATGGCTCAAAGAATATTTTGTTGTATTTTGTCTTAACATGCAAAAAGAAAGAACAGGGCCTCTGCGTACAAAACAAACAAGCAAAAAAAAAAAAAAAAAAATTCACGAGTTCAAAATAAGAAGTTCCCTTTCGGGAACTCGAACTTCGTCGAATGCTGTGGGGAACGCCATCAGCGATATCCAGCTCTGAATCATATGTGTAATCAGTCAAATTGTCGGCAAGACGTCAGGTGCGGGTGACGGCATGACCAGGAAGCTTAAAAGCATGTGAGGTGCAGCCGGTGCCAGCTTTTTGTCATTCAGCAAAGCTCTCTGTGTGTGTCAGTCACATATATGTTCTGTGAGTCCTATTTACTGTTTTTGTCAAGTTACACAAGCATCTGAAAGCTCCAGCATGTCAAAGTAGATCATGTTATAGACTGTGTGTTCCTCCCTGCCCACGTTATATCACGAGCGGTATACACACAGTTTGTGCGTGGTCTGATTGGGACTGATTGCAGAGTCGTCTCTAGTGGGGGCCGACTGCCCGCATTTTTGAGTGGCTTCCACTGCGTATGTTTTCCAAAACGTAATGTTTGCACATGCATATCGTGAATGAATATAAAACAAAATAAAGTTATAGAGAAAAAACTTATCTGGGGAGCGGAGCTCGCACACTCAGCTCTCTCGAGAAAAAAGGAGGGGCTGATCGTGTTTTCCCCGCTGCAATTCATTGCGCTCCCGCCGGGCACGCTCCAAGGAGTGTGTCCATGCCTACGATCTCGCGGTCCGGTCCCGCTACTGCTGAGGCACTGCGGCGATTGAAATCACGGGGATCGCACATGGATATGGCAGACGGGCTTGAGACGGGCTCGCCCTTTTTCCACTTGCATTCCTCAGATCTAGCGCTCTCTCGGGGCGGAAGCTTGCACTGCAGTTCTTCCCCCTTAAGTGAGAGCGTGCTAATCTGCAGCAGTTTTCTCTCCAAGGAAATTTATATTGTTGTTATTCCGAGTGGCTCGCGTGTTGCCGAGGAAACGCGTGCATTACGGCGGTCATTCTCAGTTCATTAAATTAATCTTTCACATCAGACCATGTTTACTTGTCTGGGTGTTTGACTGCATTTCATTTTGAAGAATTAATTATGAATTTCATCTGATTATGAAAAGTTATATATATATATATATATATATGTAGAGAAAGGCATACAATTATATATGGTTTACAGGAGCCTCTTGGGATATTTTCTCGAGTGAGAGCACAATGTTTACCTCTCTTCCTCCTAGGAGGTTGAGGTGGTCAGCAGGGGCTGCTGGGCGGAGCAGCCCCAATCGTGTTCCAGCTCCTCATTCAAGGAATGTCACATCTCGTACTCGCCAGAGTCAGTGTCGGAGTCAGAGTGGCGCTCCCGGGCCGAATACGGATCTGCTGACCGTAATTTTTACTGGATAGTCTTCGGCTAGAACGTCCTGATGCCAATGGCCCAGAGCTTTTGAGGGACGGCCCCTCTGGGTAAGAGTGGTATACACCGCATGACACGGTGCCCGTCTCTCCTCAGTGCCTTCAGGAGATCGGGCTGCTAACCCTGCCAGTGTTCCAGTCTTGAGAGACTGGTTCCCTTAGTAGGTCACCTGGCGGTGTGGGAGCCCCTGCCAAGCGTGTCTCATTGGGTCCTGCCTGAGCAGTCTCTGGTTCTTTATTCTTCCTAAGAGATGACGCGGGTCTGAGGACCGTCATTTACAATAGGAGGCTTCTGAGGCAGTCCTGATGCCATGGCCCAGGACTTATGAGTGCAGGCCCCTCTGGGGAAGAGCGGGGTACACCGCATTACACGGTGCCCATTCTCTTCTCAGTGCCCTCAGGAGATCAGTCTGCTAACCCTGCCAGTGTTCCAGGATGCAGTGGTCTCCAGCGAGCACTTCTCTCAGTCTCTTCTGCCCGGAAACGTAGTGGAGCTGAGAGGCTCGCCGCCCTTTTGGGGGTCTTTAGAGCAGATAGAGCGGCCGTCCCCTGCTGGTCCTCAACTTCAGGGCACCGAGCTAGCAGCTCTAAGTCCCTTAGTAGACTATTTGGCAGCATGGAAACTACTGCCAAATGTGTCTCGATGGGTCATGCACACTGTAGAACAAGGCTATCGCGGCGCTCTGCCGCCGCCTTTCAGCAGGGTCACTCCCACGCAGGCTCTGGTAATGGAACAAGAAGTGAGCACTCTCCTGAGGAAGGAGGCCATCGAGGTGGTCCCTCCTCTATACAAAGAGTCCGGGTTCTACAACCGTACTTCGTTGTTCCTGGGAAAGGGGTTGCGTCCTTTTTAGATCTAAGTTAACTGAACCGCTCAGTCATACCACTGAAGTTCAGAAAGCTCTTTTCAAGCACGTGTCTCACACCAGATCCGAGGACTGGTGGTCACGAGCGATCTAGAAGACGCATACTCCTTCTCCATCACAGGAAGTTCCTGAGATGTGCTTTGGGGGCAAAGCGTATTAATATTGGGTTCTTCCCTTCGGGCTAGCACTCTTACCCCGAACTTTCACAAAGTGTGTGGATGCTGCTCTGGCTACTCTACGACTCCAGGGCATCCGCATACTCAATTATATCGACGATTGGTTGATTTTAGCTCATTCAGAGCAGATACCGGTTCGACATCGAGATGTCGTTCTCGCTCATATGAAAGAGTTGGGGTTAAGACTAAATGCCAAGAAAAGTGTGCTTTCTCCATTACAGAGGACCACTTATCTAGGCGTGGTGTGGGATTTGACCACGATGCAGGCACGTTTGTCCTCTGCTCGGATCGAGTCGATTCTCACTACGGTCAGGAGAGTCAGAGAAGGCCTGTCACTCACTGTCAAGCAGTTTCAAATATTGCTGGGTCTGATGGCAGCTGCATCCAACGTGATACCTTTTGGCCTGCTGTACATGAGACCCCTACAGTGGTGGCTCAATACCAAGGGGTTCTCCCCGAGGGGAAACTGCTTTGCACGTTCAAGGTCATGCGGTGATGCCTATGTGCCTTAGACATATGGAGGAAACCTTGGTTCTTGTCTCAGGGCCCGGATTTGGGAGCTCTTTGTCACCACGTAATGCTAGCGACGGACGCATCCCTGACCGGTTGGGGAGCGGTCATGTGTGGTCACCCTGCAGGAACCTCGCAGGGACATACTTCCGGCATCCTACTAGGGCTATGCTTCATTCCTAGAAGCTGGCGCCAGCTGCACCTCATGTGCTTTTAAGCTTCCTGGTCATGACGTCACCTGCACCTGACATCTTGCCGTCAATTTCCCCATAGCGTTCGACGCAGCGTCTCGTTCCCTCTGGGAACCATGGTTACATACATAACCTGGGACGTTTTTGTCAGAAGCTATGCCTGGTTCTGATTCAAAATAATGATCAAAACATAGACAGAGTACATTACTTCCATCAAAACCACCAAAGCTTGCACAGTCCTATGCTACTTCCTAGGATGACATTTAATTCAGTATAGTTAAGCAGTTTTGATTTATATGGTGTTTAATTTTCATTGTTTAGTTATTTTACATACACTGTATTGCCAAACTTATTGGGTCACCCCCTTCTAATGAACGGTTTGACTACTATAGTAATTTCCATGAGTACAAATCTTAATGTTTAAGCATACAGGTACATCTCAATAAATTAGAATGTCGTGGAAAAGTTCATTTATTTCAGTAATTCAACTCAAATTGTGAAACTTGTGTATTAAATTAATTCAATGCACACAGACTGAAATAGTTTAAGTCTTTTGGTTATTTTAATTGTGATGATTTTGGCTCACATTTAACAAAAACCCACCAATTCACTATCTCAACAAATTAGAATATGGTGACATGCCAATAAGCTAATATACTCAAAACACCTGCAAAGGTTTCCTGAGCCTTCAAAATGGTCTCTCAGTTTGGTTCACTAGGCTACACAATCATGGGGAAGACTGCTGATCTGACAGTTGTCCAAAAGACAATCATTGACACCCTTCATAAGGAGGGTAAGCCACACACATTCATTGCCAAAGAAGTTGGCTGTTCACAGAGTGCTCTATCCAAGTATGTAAACAGAAAGTTGAGTGGAAGGAAAAAGTGTGGAAGAAAAAGATGCACAACCAACAAAGAGAACCGCAGCCTTATGAGGATTGTCAAGCAAAATCGATTCAAGAATTTGGGTGAACTTCACAAGGAATGGACTGAGGCTGGGGTCAAGGCATCAAGAGCCACCACACACAGACGTGTCAAGGAATTTGGCTACAGTTGTCATCAGAGGCATCATACCTGGGCTAAGGAGAAGAAGAACTGGACTGTTGCCCAGTGATCCAAAGTCCTCTTTTCAGATGAGAGCAAGTTTTCTATTTCATTTGGAAACCAAGGTCCTAGAGTCTGGAGGAAGGGTGGAGAAGCTCATAGCCCAAGTTGCTTGAAGTTAAGTGTTATGTTTCCACAGTGTGTGATGATTTGGGGTGCAATGTCATCTGCTGGTGTTGGTCCATTAATTTTTGTATCAAGGTCTGCATTTAAAGTCACAGCAGAGGTGCTCAGCTTGGCTTTCTACAGACCAGTCAAGTTCTTCCATACTGACTGAATCATCATTTCTCTTTGATCCTTGCCTTATACACATAGGCACTGTTATGTTAGAATTGAAAATGGTCCTGTCCAAACTGTTACTATAAAATTGGAAGCACACAATTCTCTAGAATATCAATATATGCTTAAACATTAAGATTTGTACTCATGGAAATTACTAATGTAGTCAAACCTTTCATTACCAAGATGTTGTTACCAAGATGGCGACGCGTTTGGACGCAGCGGCTACTACAGATACTCCAAAAACTGTGTTTTTTGTCTGTTAGTCTCGTCTCCTCGTCTTCAAACTGTCTGACTTTATCGCAAAATCATCAGACAAACACTCGGAAACACATCTATGATCACCAGAGCCTCCTGGAAATCGGCAGTGTGTACAAACATCAGCTTTCACCGGTGACTACTGAGAAGCTTCAAGGCCTCTGTCTGCTGCTGAAGCCGAACCCCGCGACCGCAGCCTCGCCTACTGACGCTACCTGCATAAAGCGGCGACGCCGGCGGTGTGAGAGGGGACAGAAGCGCAGCAAGCATGGCGGTATACGAGCTAGGCTAAGGGCTAACCCCACTAGACCAGCGATTCCATCACTCATGCTCTCAAACGTTTGCTCTCTGGAAAACAAACTTGACTTAATGCAACTCTGTCGGTCTACACAGCATGAGACAAGGGATTGTTATGTGTTTGTTTTCACTGAAACATGACTAAACGACAACATCCTGGACTCCGCCATTCAGCTTCATAGACTTTCCTGCTTCCGAGTGGACAGAGATTCATCACTGTCTAGTAAGACTCGTGGGGGCGGCTTGTGTGTGTATATCAACAAAGAATGGTGTAATAATGCTGTGGCAGTGACAAAACACTTTTCATCACTGGTGGACTTTATGATTGTGAAGTGTCGACCGTTCTATCTGCCGCGGGAGTTCATGGCCATTGTTATTGTCGCTGTGTACATTCCCCCGTGAGCAAATGCTAAGGACGCCTCGAGCGCAACCACACTAAGAACAGGTGCCCCACAGGGCTGTGTGCTCAGCCCGCTGCTCTTCACGCCGCTGACCCACGACTGCACTGCCAAGTTCAGCTCCAACCACATCATCAATTTTGCTGATGACACATCAGTGGTAGGTCTCATCAGCAACAATGATGAAACGCACTACAGAGAGGAAGTGGCACAGCTGGCTGAATGGTGTGGTGCTAACAACCTGTCCCTCAATGTGGGGAAGACAAAGGAGGTTGTGATGGACTTCAGGAGAAACTCTGTTGACCACCCCCCACTGACCATCGACAGCTCGACTGTGGAGAGAGTCAGCAGCACTAATTTCCTGGGGGTGCACATCACAGAGGACTTCACCTGGACCACCAACACCATGTCAATCTCCAAGAAGGCACAACAGCGCCTATTTCTCCGGTGGTGCTCGCTTCAGTTCCTTCTGTGGTGGTGGCGCCCCGCAACGCACTTCCAGCTCATCCTGTCACGGTCGAAGGAAACGTAGATGAACTCTCCCAGTATCAATATGGTACCACTGTAGAACCTCAAGAGATGGCGGCCTCCGCTGCAGAATCTCTGGAGGTGTCAGTGGTACTCACCAGTGAACTTTTGCCCTCTACAGTCACGGCTAAGGAGGCTGTCAGTGAACTTTTGCCCTGTCCAGTCACGGCTAAGGAGGCCATCTGTGAGCTCTTGCCCTGCCCTGTTATGGCTATGGAGGCCGTCTGTGAATCCTCGTCCTGCCCTGTCACGGCTATGGAGGCCGTCTATGAGTCCTCATCCTGCCCTGTCACGGCTATGGAGGCCGTCTGTGAATCCTCTTCCTGCCCTGTCGCTGCTATAGAGGCCATCTGTAAACACTTGCCTTGCTTTGAACTGGCCACGGAGGCCAATAATGAACCTTCCTATGCTCATGTCACGGCCTATGAACTGTTGTCCTGCCCTGAGTCAGTCGAGGAGGCTGGTTGTGAACTATTGTCCTAGCCTTTGAACTACCAGTCCCGTCAGTCACAACTGAGGAGGTTATGGGTGAACTTCCTGACTGCTGCGTTGCGCCTCTAGAGGCCATTCGTGAACTCTTAACCCTGCCTGTCATGAACTCAGAAACTATAAATGCACCCCATATCTGTCCCATTAACCCTATCACTGCCATGGAAGTTTTAAATTGAACCTTCTGTATGCCCTGTTAACCCTGTCATTGCCAAAGAGACCATTAGTGAACAGGCTGTCTGTACTCTTCCAGTCAATGAGTTTAATCCTGAGCTATCTGTCTGTCCGGTTTCAACCTATGAATCTGAGTTTACCTGTTCAGTTGTCACTACTACTCTTGATTTAGAATTATCTGTCTGTCCCGTTTCGACCAAAGAGTCTGATTTTGAATTGTTTGTTTGTCCAGTTCCAGTCACTGAAATTTCTGTCAGTCCCGTTTCCCTCAATGAGTCTGTTTTTGAAATGTCTGTCTTTCCAGTTTCTGTCAATGAACTGTCTGATTCAGTCTCTGTCTATGCCCTAGATTTTGAGCTATCTGTTTGTCCAGTTCCAGGCACTGAAATGTCTGACTGTCCCGTTTCAATCAATGAGCCTGATTTTGAACTGCCAGTCTACCCCATATCAACCCATGAATCAGTTTGTGCACTACCTGCCTCGTCCTTTGGGGCCATAAATGCTCTGTCTGTCTCGTGTGTCTCAGTGTTCCCTAGCTCTCCGTCCCTCCACCGGTTCCACCTCCGCTCCATCGCCCTCCTGGATTGTTCTGAGTTTGGAGCGTCTGGAAGCCGCTCCTTGGGGGGGGGGGGGCTCTGTCACGAATCCGGTTCATGAGCTTCCTTTAACTCACCACCAGAGGTCACTCGCTCACCACATGGACTCTTGCACTACACTAACTGTTGCACTTCACCTCAGACTACAATTCCCATCATCCATTGCACTGACGATACACACAGCTGATTGCACTGAACACACAGCTGATTGCACTGATCACACACCCTACATAAACCATGGACTTCCTCTTCCTCTCGGCCGAGTATTGTATAGCGTATATCCTAGCGATAGCTACTCTTCAGAGCCCTCTAAGTTGTTATAGTCTTGCCTTGCCTGTTTTCTCATGTTTTGATACCTGCCCGTATTTCCTGGATTAACCCTTTTCCTTGCCCTGTTGGATATTGTTCGCCGATCGTCGACCCACGCTTGCCCTAGGATTACTCTTTGTCTTGCCTGTGTTGTTCCTGTTTGCCACTGAATGAACCTTGCTTGTTTTGTAACCACACCTTTGAATAAAGCTTGCAAATTGATCTACACGTCTCACGTCTTGTTCGCCCCGTAACAATATCGAAATGAAAACACAATTTTAAAAACGTATACTTCATTACTTTTCACTCCCAAAGAGTTTGTACGGATGGTCTAGAATGTCCGTACATATTTACGGCAAGTTTATTTTGTATAAATCCAGATATGTGCGTGGGAAATTTCTTATGCATATTATATGCTCATTTTGTGTGTACGCAGCGTTTATAAATGAGACCCCTGGTCTGTATTACAACTCATTAGTCAAGAACAAAGCACATGTAAAGTGATCAATCAGTATTTGTTTTGTTCATATTTTCCATTCTAGGTGCAGGCTAATTTGAGATGTACAATATTATACTACACTAACACGGAAACTTCTCTGTGTTCTCAAACTTCAGGTTTTTATTGGTCATTGAGGATTTCTTTATTTTGTTTGTTGGTTTTTGTTTTTGCTTGTTTAAAGTTCAAATTGTTCGAATATTTTTACATCCAGCCAAAATTGACTTACCCCACCACATAAAAAGTTGTACATTTAATTGTTATTTTTAGCAATTTTTACATTTAATTCCAAAACCGATTAAATTTCATAAGCATGTTTGTTGTAAGATGTTGACAGGCCAAGTGACAGTTCTTGTGATCAAGCTTCAAAACTAAACTTGTTGCTTGCAGAAAGCACAAGTTTCTAGGAAACTTTGTTCTGGTCAAACCCGTCCTGCTCCATCACCATGATCCTAGCTGGCATTTGGAGAACAGATTGCATGGGGATTTTTGACAGGACGCCACCATGGCAATACAGCTCTGGCAATTAACCTTGATGTCACTGTAATTACTAAGTCACTTTAGTCAAATGAATTAATTTCCCAAAAGGATGTTGAAACCAATTTATCTCCTCTTCTCCTAAAGCAAGCCAATATGGAGGCTGGTAATTAGAGAGAGGAGGAAAAAGATGGGGCAATTTCCACATTCCTGTCTTTCACATGATGTTTCCAGTAATCTTACCCCAGTGTTTATAGTGAAGAGTATGTAGAATACTTAATATGTGGTATAGTTTAGTAGAATATGCTTATAAATCTGAGTACTATTTATTAAATACAACTATAAATTCATTCTAAGTGAGCTTTTGGTGTGGACTGAAGTCCTTTTGCTATCTAAGTTTGTTTAAAGGATGACAATACATATGATATACTATATATATCATTCTCACTAAAGCATATTTATTGTCAAAAATAGGGGTGAGCAGCCTTTGGAGAAACAACATTTCAGGTAAACATTTTTATTATTATTAATATTTTTTTTGGAGATGTCCCAGGAGATAGAGCGGGTCCTAGACTTCTGGGGGCCCTGCGCAAAACAAATGAATTATCTAATAGTTAAGGTTCAAGAAAAATAACTATGAAGTAACTACTAATGAACATTTATACGCAAATAGTCACTATAATAATCAGGTTGTGGCCCACAAATCAAGTATTTGAGTAAAAGTACAAATACCCCAATAAAATTTTACTCCAGTAAAATTATAAGTGGGCTTATTCATTTCAAGATCAAGATTCAAGGTTTTATTCATCCCACACTCAATATAGAGAATATAATCAGCAGTGAAATGTAAGTCAGGTCCGCTCAATGAACAGTGCAATTATACTTAACACTACACAAGAGAATTTACATAAATATAGGTAAAAAAATAAATAATAATAAAAAATAAAGAAGCATAAAATAAAATGTGCAGGACAGTATACTGTAGACTTAATAAATAATAATATAAGCAGGGATGTGAAAGAAGAATGTGCAAACAAGTTGTACAGGGTATATACATAGCATCAATACGGATGATGGAGAATAGTGAATATCTTACTGATTATCAAATGGAGTCATGTTGATATTATGAGACTTAGTTTGAGTTTGAATTTGGGAGCCTGATGGCCTGGGGAAGAAGCTCCTCCTAAGTCTCTCAGTTTTTGCCATCATGCTCCGGAAGTGCTTGCCAGGTGGCAGTAAAATGAAGAGACGGTTACCAGGGTGATTTGAGTCCTTGATGATTTTAGCAGCTCTGCTTTTGCAGCGCTTGAGGTAGATGTTCTGCAGAGAGGGGAGAGCAGACCCTGAGATGCACTCAGCTAAGCGCACAACTCTCTGCAGAGCTTTGCAGAGCCGTTTCCATACCACACTGATATGCACTGAGTCAGTACACTTTCTATGGCCCCTGAATATAAAGTTTTCAGGATAGCTGGTGAGACCCTGAATTTCCTCAGCTGTCGCAGATGATTAAGTCTTTTCCTGGCTTTCTTAGCCTGTGTTTGAATGTGTGCAATCCAAGTCAGGTCCTCTGAGATGTTTACAATGAGGTACTTGAAGCTGCTCACCCTCTCCACAGGGGTCCCACTGATCATAAGAGGAATGTAGGGCCGCTGCTGTCTCTTCCTGAAGTCCACAATCAGCTCTTTAGTTTAGCTCACATTCAGAGAGAGATAGTTGTCCTGGCACCATGATGTAAGTCTCTCTACCTCATCCAAGTATGCGGTCTCATCATTGTTGGAAATGAGGCCCAGAACCACAGTATCATCAGCAAATTTAACAATAGAAGTGGAGCTGTGAGAGGACACACAGTCGTATGTGTAGAGAGAGTAGAACAGGGGACTCAGGACACAACCCTGTGGGGCTCCTACATTCAGGTTGATGAAGTTGGAGGTGAACTGGCCCATTTTCACCACTTGAGGTCTGCCATTGAGGAAATCTTGAATCCAGCCACAGAGTGAAGAGTTTAGGCCAAGGTCTGTGAGTTTAAAAGCTAGCTTGATGGGGACTATCGTATTGAAAGCTGAGCTATAGTCAATGAATAGCAGCCTTACATAGTTCCCATTTTTTCTGTCAATGTGTGTAAGGGAAGAGTGCAGGACGTGAGAGATGGCATCGTCAGTAGATCTATTTGGGCGATAGGCAAACTGAAGAGGTTCCAATGTAACAGGGATAGAGGAGCAAATGTGGTTATTTACAAGTCTCTCAAAATCCTTCATGACTGTTGATGTGGGGGCAACTGGACGATAGTCATTCAGGCAAGAGGGCTTATTGTTCTTAGGCACAGGGATGATGATATATTTTTTAAAGGAGCTGGGGACCACAGAGGTAGCAAGGGACTCATTAAATATTAAAGTAAACAAACAAGCAAGCTAATCAGCGCAGGACCTCAGAACACGGCCAGTAATCCCATCAGGTCTGGCTGCTTTCCTGACGTTCACTCTCTTTAGTTCCCTCCGAACCTCGTCCTCCGACACGGTGATAGCATGATCATCGCTGCTCTTTCTGCTGCTTCCTAACGCGCTGATCGGCAGAGTCGCGCTGCCGCCATTGCATTCAAAGCGGCCGTAGAAGGTGTTTAACTTTTCGACCAGCAACGGATCTGCTCTCACCTCTGCGGAGGATTTACCTTTAACTTACCATTCCTCCACCTTTGGTTTTACCGGCCTCGGCTGTTCTTTCCATCTGTAAAACAGAAAAGTTATCAGATGGCGTTATGGCAGTGTCCGGCACTGAGGTCGTGAGCCATGTTTCATTCGAACAAAGGATGTTACAGTCCCTTATGTCTTGTTGGAAACTTATCCTTAGTGATAAAGTTATAAACTTATCCTTATCCTTAGACATTAGTGAGCAGGATACTCGGTAGAGGAGGACTGTGAGCCATTTCCCTCAGTCTGTTGCGGATTCCAGCGCGTTTCCTGCGGTGCTTCTTGATCCGTCACCTCAGGGGGTTATTCAGGTGGCCATTGTTCTCCTCCGCGTTCCGAAGTATCTCCAATGGCCACGTTGGATTCGTGGATAAAGTGTCCTGAAACACTTTAGTTAGTGTAGTGTAGCGTTGTCCAATGTCCAAAAGTGTTCTTTTGTCATAACTGATCAGTGCAGACGTTATGTGTGTAAAGAGAAAAAGCAAAAATACGTAAAAAAATAAATAAGAGCACTATCTGAGCTGAGGTCTCTGAATGGCGACCGAACACAGTGTCACCAGTGGTGTAGTCGGGGTCATACGCAAGTATACGCCGTATGCTTTCTTTTTTCCTCGGGCTGTTTGCGTATTACGACTTCTAAGGATCAATATTTGCGTATACCCTCGGTATACCCACTTCTTTGGTTGTTTCGCAAGTCCGTAATCTAGCTTCCCCTATAATGGTGCCCAATACAGTTTGAAACTCGTGATTCTTTGTTGTAATTGGTGCATTATCACTTCAGTCATTCTACCTTTTCCCACCCATCATCGACTGAGTGCGCATGTCCGCTGCATTGAGAGAACTCCCTCCACTCAATGCCGCTTTTGTTTTTCACCTACGAGCAGGGAGAGCCCACTGGCCATCGGGAGCTCTGGGACATTCCCGGTGGATCGGTCCAGTAGTGAATCGATCGCCGAAGCGAGGAAGACCTCCACATTAGGCACTGTTTTTAAACTGTTTTACAGCGAACTGCAAAAAGCAAATACTCCAAAAGTGTGATTTGGCGTTATGCAATGCATCCGCCAGCCGCGCGCAATGTAAAGTGATAAAACAGCGCAAGTCGCTTCATCCATTCAGATGTGACAGAATTATTGTTATAGTCGTGTGATTTTTGAGATACATTAAAGGTTCTGTATGATGCAGCACAACAATGTAAACTGCATGAAGAGGTAAATTGGAAAACACCAATACATACACTCCCTCCAAAAAGTTTGGACACGCCCTAGAAAAGTGGGGGTTTGGGACAATATTTGCATGAATCCTTTTTAATGTGTGATAATTTTAGCAACACAAACTACGAAAACATATTTTTGTTACATAAACAGGATACATGGAAACTTAAAATGGGCTAAACAAGCAATCTGATTGGTAAGAGCTATATTTGTAAACTGTCTGACCTAAAATGTGTTCTAATTGGTTCATTGTATTCTAAACTTAATTGGCAATCACTTGTTGAAGCTAATAAGGTGTGCTGACCCAAAAATCTTTAAAACCCTGGGCTAAGTTTAAACCAGTAACCAGCATCACAGCTGCAAGGGGCATGTCTGACTTTGACATGTATATAATTGCCATTATTATGTTTTTATTGCTGGTTATTTTGCAGCCCTGTCTACACACAAAATCCCCTTGCAGGAAGTACGATTCCCTCCTAACAATACAATCAGTGTTTAAATGCAGAAAATAAAAACATTAAATTCAATGTTGGGGCGACTGGGTAATAGTAAACCACTTTTTTATTTAGGACTACACCACTGAGTGTCACCATATTATCCGCCATTTTTAAAATTACTTGAGTAAAAGGACAAGAAAAAAAGTACTACTACAGTATAGAGCCCTGCACGGGCCTAAAATATAGCCTGAGTCCGACCCGAGCCCGTATTTAATTTTTCCCTTCTCCCAAAACAGCTTATACTATACTGTTTCAGCAATTAGAATACTTCAGTTTTGTATGAAATGACAAAGTGGTTGTATTTTGTTTCGTTATTTTATTAACTTAATTTAGAAAAACATTTGGAGCATTTTTTTATTCGTTAAATGTAAGTTTTAGTTTTTTAAAGTAGCTAACGACCAGCAGCCAGCGGCAGACAGTGAGCTGATCATAGTGTGTTTGATCAATTTCCCCCGAACACATTCAATGCGACCCAAGACCAACATCAATATAACTTTAAGCTCTCTGACGCATGCTGTCTCTGCTATACACAAACACACACACACGCTACTAAGAGGTAAACTTTTATTATAGGCCTCAAACATAAATACCACCACCGTCAATCATATCCACAAATATAAATACAGACAAAACTCTGCCAAAATGCAGCTTTTCCTGAAGCATTGGGAACTTTTAGTAACTACCTACGCTCCAACTTCTCCCTGATGCTCTGCATGGTCAACTGTCACCTGTATGCTAATGCGTGCGTATATGCGTTGCGTACTTGCCTATTGCATAGGTGATGTATAATATTTATAATATAATTATTATAACAATATTTCATACAGTACATGTGTGGTGTGCGCATATTTGGGCACAATAAAAGGCGAGAAGCTAAATGAGCCCAAGTCCGATCCGAGCCCGATCTGAGCCTGATCTGTAAAAAAAAAATGTCCCGAACCCGGCCCGAATGAACTCAGCGTGTCGGGCCCCGTTGGGTCCCGACGGGCTTCCAGGGCTCTACTAAAGTAGCAACTTTGTTACAGTCCACTACTACTATTATTAGCCTATAATGGAAAATAAATATGCATTTTGTTTGCTGCACACCCAAAAGGACTCATTCTATAATTGTTCATAATGAGGGGTGAGAACCAGAAGGAAGTCAGTGACATTTTGGGTGACATGTGACTTTAGAATACTGTTTCAGATTCTAAGTAATTCTTGCAGAATTATTTAATAATTATTTTTTAATTACTAAAGGTTTCACTGTATTTTTACTTTAGAATAGGCCTACTGTTGCAGGTCCAAAATAAGTCCTGCATAATTATTTGATAATTATTTATTAATTACTAATGGGTTCCCTATAATATCACTTTATAATATTGTTTCAGGTTCTAAGTAATTATTGCATAATTATCTAATAATTACTAATGGGTTTTCAATATTTTTACTTTAGAATAGGCCTAATGTTTCAGGTTAAAAATAAATCCTGCAGAATAATTAGAAAATTATTTATTGATTACTAATGGGTTACTTGTATTTTAACTTTCCCTCAGTCCTTTCCTTACATACAGGAATTGAATCAATTGTATTATGGTATATGCTGAGGAGGCACAATATAAAATATAAAACTAAGGTAAGTTATTGCATTACACTGGAATGGTGGTGAGGTTCCTATCAGACGCTGATTTCTTGCAAAACACACTCAAGAAACAATTCACTACACAGGCAAAACCTCTGTAAAATGTATTGCATTTATTATTATTGCATTTTCATAATGCTACTACTACTACTTCTAATAACATTTATATGAAAGGGTCACAACTCAATGTAATTGTGTATGACTGTTCATTGGTGTTCATTGGTGTTTGGTGATGAGTTTTTGGCTCAAGGTCTGCATTTAAAGTCACACAAGGGGTGTTCAGCTGGGATTAGAACTTGGCTTTCTGCAGACCAGTCAAGTTATTTTGGCAATATAGTGTATATTCCCATTCATATTTACAATTTTAAACACCAGGGTGATTATGAACATTAAATTATCCAGCCATGGCTTCCTGTTTCGCAGAAATATAAATAGGAGAGAAAGCAAATTCCACACAATGAGAAAAATCAAAGAAAATATTTATGATGTGCAGCAAAAGATAATTGAGCTTCACATACTAGTGAAGTGACTTTAAGAAAAGAGCTAGAGCAGTGAAAACTCCCATTTCCACCATCAGGGCAATACAGAGTTTCCAATCAACAGAAAATGTTACACAGCTGAAGAATTGCAGAAAATAGTTGAGTCTCAGGGTGAGAAAACCTTAAAAAATATATCAAACAGCACCTACATCACCACATGTTGTTAGGGAGGGATTCAAGAAAAATAAAACAATTAAAATAAAATGCTCTCATCCAAAAACAAACAAACTATTCAGTTATCAGACACGACTGGAACTTTAAATGGCACTGGCTTCTATGTCAGATGAAACAAAAAAAATTGCTTTTTATCAACAAACACTCAAGATGGGTTTTGAACACAGGGATAAAAAGTGCCCCATGTGTAAAATGAAATATACTGCTGTATTTTTGATGTTGTGGGCCTATATTTCTGATGGAGGTCCTGGACATCTTGTTTAGACCACTCAATTCTGACCACGTGTGTATAAAATACGCTACGTCTGCTGTAACAGTACTGTGTTTTCAGTTTCAATTCAAGGCAAGGCAAGTTTATTTATATAGCACATTTCATACACTGTGGTAATTCAAAGTGCTTTACATAAAATAAAGTGAAATAGACATTAAAAATAATAATAAAACAAGGAATTAAAAAAAACAATCACAACAATAAAATAAATGATATAAAGATTGATTTTAAATGAACTTAAAACAGTTAAGATTAGAAAATGATTATACATGTGGCTAATGTTTTAGTACATCTGATCTCTTCTGGAAGCTGATTCCAACTGCAGGCGGCAAAATAGCTAAAAGCGGACTCGTTTTGTGTGAAACCTTTGTATTTCTAACTGACTCGATCCTACTGATCTGAGTTGAGTTGTCTGTTAGGTTTCTATTCAGTGAGAATATCTGCAATGTATTTAGATCCTAGGCAATTGAGTGATCATTCCTAAATCATTCCTAAATGTAACTGGAAGCCAGTGTAAGGACCTGAGGACTGGTGTGATAAGATGAGATGATAGTATGCTGATTTAGTTACTGCTTTGACATGACTACTGAAACTAAGATCTGTCTCCAGAATCACCCCAAGATTTTTGACTTGATTTTTATTTATTTGACCCCTAGAGTCAATGTATGCATTCACCTTGAGAACTTCATCTTTTTTTTCCAAATACAATGACTTCAGTCTTTTCCTTGTTTAACTGAAGAAAATTCTGGCACATCCAACTGTTCATTTAATAATCCATTGGCAGAGGGAGTCAATGGGGCTATAGTTATTTGGAGATAAGGCTAGTTAAATCTGGGTATCATCAGCATAGCTGTGATAGGCAATTTGGTTCCCCTTCAGGAACTCGTGCTGCGTCGAACGCTATGGGGAACGCCATCAGCGATATCCAGCTCTGAATCATATGTGTAATCAGTCAAATTGACGGCAAGACGTCAGGTGCGGGTGACGTCATGACCAGGAAGCTTAAAAGCACGTGAGGTGCAGCCGGCGCCAGCTTTTTGTCATTCAGCAAAGCTCTCTGTGTGTGTCAGTCATGTATATGTTCTGTGAGTCCTATTTACTATTGTTTGTCAAGTTACACAAGCATCTGAAAGCTCCAGCATATAAAAGTAGATCACGTTATAGACTGTGGATAGTTATAGACTGTGTTATAGACCAGCGTTCCTCGCGGTGCCGGCCCCGCTTCCTATGAGGTGAAGCGGTGGCTGTGCTTGTGGGAATTGCAGATGGAGGGAAAGAAGACGGGCGAGAACCTATCTTCTTCCTTTCCCTTCAGATCCAGCGCCAGCTCTCTGAGATCGGAAGCCCGCCCCGCGGTTCTTCCCCTCGGAGAAGGGGCTCGACGCTCCGCCTGTCTTTTTCCGAGGAGGGGGAGAGGGAGGACGTCGATGAGCTTTCACAAAACGTAATGTTTGCACACGCATATTGTAAATGAATATAAAACAAAGTTATAGAAAAAAAAAAACTTATCTGGGGAGCGAAGCTCGCACACTCAGCTCTCTTGAGGAAAAAAGGAGGGGCTGATCGTGTTTTCCCCGCTGCAATTCACTGCGCTCCCGCCGGGCACGCTCCGAGGAGTGTGTCCGTGCCTATGATCTCGCGGTCCTGTCCCGCTACTGCTGAGGCACTGCGGCGATTGAAATCACGGGGATCGCACATGGATCTGGCGGACGGGTTGGAGACGGGCTCGCCCTATTTCCACCTGCATCCCCCAAATCTAGCGCTCTCTCAGGGCGGAAGCTTGCACTGCAGTTCTTCCCCCTTGAGTGAGAGCGCGTTAATCTGCATCAGTCTTCTCTCCAGAGGAAATTTATATTGTTTTTATTCCGAGTGGCTCGCGTGTTGCCGAGGCAACGCGTGCATTATGGTCATTCTCAGTTCATTATATGAATCTTTCACATCAGACCGTGTTTAACTGTCTGGGTGTTTGACTGCATTTAATTTTTTAAGAATTAATTATGCATTTCATCTGACTATGAAAAGTTATATATATATATATATATATATATATATTATGTATAGTATACAGGAGCTTCTTGGGATATTTTCTTGAGTGAGAGCACAATGTTTAGGTGGTTGAGGTGGTCAGCAGGGGCTGCTGGGCGTAGCAGCCCCGATCGTGTTCCAGCTCCTCATTCAAGGAATGTCATTTTTGTACTCGCCAGAATCAGAGTCGGAGTCAGAGTGGCGCTCCCGGGCCGAAGACGAATCTGCGGACCGTCATTTTTACTGGATAGTCTTCGGCTAGAACGTCCTGATGCCAATGGCCCAGGGCTTTGGGGGCCGGCCCCTCTGGGGAAGAGTGGCATACACCACATCACACGGTGCCCGTCTCTCCCCAGTGCCCTCAGGAGATCGGTCTGCTAACCCTGCCAGTGTTCCAGGGCACAGCGATCTCCAGCGAGCACTTCTCTCAGTCTCTTCCGCCAGAAATGTAGCAGAGCTGGGAGGCTTACCACCCTTCGGGGGTCTCTTGAGCAGCTAGATCGGCCGTCTCCTGCCGGTCCCCCGCTTCAGCGCACCGAGCTAGCCGCTCTAAGTACACCAGAGGCCAGTCTCGAGGGACTGGTTCCTTAGAGGTCACCTGGGGTGTGGGAGCCCCTGCCAAGCGTGTCTCATTGGGTCTGCCTGAGCAGACTCTGGTTCTTTATTCTTCCTAAGAGATGACGCAGGTCTGAGGACCGTCGTTTCCAATAGGAGGCTTCTGAAGCAGTCCTGATGCCAATGGCCCAGGACTTATGAGGGCAGGCCCCTCTGGGAAAGAGCGGGGTACACCGCATTACACGGTGCCCATTCTCTCCTCAGTGCCCTCAGGAGATCAGTCTGTTAACCCTGCCAGCAGCTAGAGCGGCCGTCCCCTGCCGGTCCTCCACTTCAGGGCACAGAGCTAGCAGCTCTAAGTACACCAGAGGCCAGTCTTGAGAGGCTGGTTCCCTTAGTAGACTATTTGGCAGCATGGAAGCTACTGCCAAATGTGTCTCGATGGGTCATGCACACTGTAGAACAAGGCTATCGTGGCGCTTTGCCGCCGCCTTTTAACGGGGTTACTCCTACCAAGCAGGCTCTGGTAATGGAACAAGAAGTGAGCACTCTCCTGAGGAAGGATGCCATCGAGGTGGTCCCTCCTCTAGAAAAAGAGTCCGGGTTCTACAGCCATACTTCATTGTTCCTGGGAAAGGGGTTGCGTCCTTTTTAGATCTAAGTTAACTGAACCGCTCAGTCATACAACTGAAGTTCAGAAAGCTCTCTTCAAGCACGTGTCTCACACCAGATCCGAGGACTGGTGGTCACGAGCGATCTAGAAGACGCATACTCCTTCTCCATCACAGGAAGTTCCCGAGACGTGCTTTGGGGGAAAAGCTTATTAATATCGGGTTCTTCCCTTCGGCCTAGCACTCTCACCCGAACTTTCACAAAGTGTGTGGATGCTGCTCTGGCTCCTCTACGACTCCAGGGCATCCACATAATCAATCACATCGAAGATTGGTTGATTTTAGCTCATTCAGAGCAGATGGCGGTTCGACATCGAGATGTCGTTCTTTCTCATATGAAAGAGTTAAGACTAAATGCCAAGAAAAGTATGCTTTCTCCATTACAGAGGACCACTTATCTAGGCATGGTGTGGGATTCGACCACGATGCAGGCACGTTTGTCTCTTGCTCGGATCGAGTCAATTCTCACTACGGTCAGGAGAGTCAGAGGCCTGTCACTCACTGTCAAGTAGTTTCAAATATTGCTGGGTCTAATGTCAGCTGCGTCCAAGGTGATGGATGCGTCCTTTTGGCCTGCTGTACATGAGAACCCTACAGTGGTGGCTCAAGACCAAGGGGTTCTCCCTGAGGGGAAACCCGCTTCGCATGATCAAGGTCACGCGGCGATGCCTACGTGCCTTGGACATGTGGAGGAAACCTTGGTTCTTGTCTCAGGGCCCGGTTTTGGGAGCTCCTTGTTGCCGCGTAACGCTATCAACGGACGCATCCCTGACCGGTTGGGGAGCGGTCATGATTGGCTACCCTGCCCGTGGTCTGTGGAGTGGTCGCCATCTGACGTGACACATCAACTGCCTGGAGATGCTGGCCATGTTTCGAGCACTCAAACACTTTCTCCCGGACCTAAGAAATCACCATGTGTTGGTATGCACCGACAACACAGTGGTGGTTTCTTATATCAACCACCAGGGAGGTCTGCGTTCGTGCCCCTTATACAAGCTGGCGCACCAGATCCTTGGGTGGTCCCAGGACAAGTTTCTCTCACTGAGAGCAGTCTATATTCCTGGGCATCTCAATATACGAGCAGACATCCTGTCGAGGCAGGGGCCGAGGCCCGGGGAACGAAGGCTTCACCCCGAGGTGGTGAAGCAGATTTGGAGAATTTTTGGCCACGCACAGGTGAATCTGTTTGCGACTTGTCAGACATCGCATTGTCCCCTCTGGTTCTCTCTGACTCATCCAGCTCATCTGTACGCCTTTCCCCCGATCGCTCTGCTCCTGGGAGTTCTAGAGAGAGTGCGCCGGGATGGGGTCCATCTATTACTAAAACCCCGTTTTGGCCGGGCCGAGTATAGTTCTCTGACATGGTTTCTCTCCTCGACGGCTCTCCATGGGGGATTCCCGTCAGGAGGGATCTCCTCTCACTGGCAGCGTGTATGATCTTTCACCCCTGCTCGGAGTTGTGGAAGCTGTGGTTGTGGCTCCTGAGGGGGCACAACTCAAAGCCTCTGGTCTCTCAACTGAGGTTGCTAAGACCATCCTCCAATCTAGAGCTCCCTCAATGAGGAAACTGTACGCCCTGAAGTTGAGACTAAGGGTGCGGAGACCGCCAGCTTGATCCAGTTAACTGCCCATTTGGTACAGTGCTGGAGTTCTGGCAGGCCCATTTCTACGCAAGGTTAGCCCACTCCACGCCCCTCTTGGTGGCCTTTCAGTAGGCAAAACCCTCTAGTTACACATTTCCTACGGTGCTGTGGCCAGGGAGCTTATGCTAAGTGGTGGATCAGGATGCTATCCTATAACCTCGAGTCCTCTGATCTACCCTTGCCTTTGGGAGTCAAGGCTCACTCGACTCTAGGTATGGCGGCCTCCAAGGCCTTTCTGGCAGGTGTACCTATGCAGGACATCTGTGACACTGCTGGGTGGTCTACGCCCCTAACTTTCATCAGGTTCTACGACCTGGATCTGCAAGCCACTCCTGTTCTCTTGCCATAGCTGTGCCTTCCACACACTAAGCAGGGATTTGCAAGTCTGGCGGCGTGGACATCTCGTTCCCCATAGCGTTCGACGCAGCTCGAGTTCCCGAAGGGGAATGTCACAAGTTACGTATGTAAGCATGGTTCCCAGAGGGAACGAGACGCTGCGTTGCAGGGCCATACTTCCGGCATCCTACTAGAGCTATGCATCATTCATAGAAGCTGGCGCCGTGCTTTTAAGCTTCCTGGTCATGACGTCACCCGCACCTGACGTCTTGCCGTCAATTTGACTGATTACACATATGATTCAGAGCTGGATATCGCTGATGGCGTTCCCCATTGCGTTCAACGCAGCGTCTCGTTCCCTCAGGGAACCATCGTTACATACGTAGCCTGGGACGTTCTTTCTCATTACAGTATTTGCCTTTGTGGGAGCATATACAGGCTAAACAAGAGCAGTGCAATAATTGAGCCTTGAGGGACTCCGCATGTCATGGTAAATTATTAACTGTAAATTCTGCATTAGATTCGCTTTAATTTGCATTTGGGAATGCAACTTTCATCATTAGAATCGTTTATAAATCTGTTCTTGTTTACAAAGAGAAGTTTCAGTGGTGCATGATCCTTCAGAAATTATTCTAATATGCTGATTTTATGCTCAAGAAACATTTTATTTTCATAATAATCAGTGCTAAAAACAGTGTTTGCTGCTTAAATTTTTAGTGGAAACAACGATACCACTCAAACATTTGTGGTAATATTTAAAACGAGAGATAAATTATTAATTTTATTCATCATATATTAAAGTGATAAAGTTAGTGAAGACATTAAAAATGTTTCAAAAAAATATATATTTAATAAATGCTTTAACATATTTAATAAATATATTTGATAAATGCAATTATGCCATGGTCTGTCAGAATACTGGATTCTGATTGGCTGGTAGGTATGCAGTATAACTGTTTTATGCACAGGTAGCTCTAAGTCAGTTTAATCACCGTTCTATATTTATTTATTAATTTATTTAGTCATTTAGCAGACACTTTTATCCAAAGCGACTTACAAATGAGGACATTATATAAGCAATCAAAACCAACAAAAGAGCAACAACATGCAAGTGCTATTACAAGTCCTGGTTAGCCTAACGCAGTACACATAGAAAGGTTTTTTTTTTAAGACAACGAGCATATAGAATATAGAAAAAAGAAACCTAGTGTTAGTTTTACAAGAAAAGCTAGCAATTAGAAAATAAATATGCAATTGATGGAGGGTTAAATGTGTGTGTGTTTTTTTAAATAAAAAGAAACATTAATATTTCTATTATTTTAATATTTATATTAATGCGCTGCTTTAACTGATGCACACTCGTGCTTATGAGGAGCTTGTTGAGGTTGTAACAAGAGCACACTCATCTCCCCTGGTCCTCAACACTGGTGCTCCGCAGGGCTGCATCCTCAGCCCACTCCTGTACTCCCTGTACACACACGACTGTACAGCCACACATAGCTCTAACGTCATTGTCAAATTTGCTGATGACACAACGGCGATAGGCCTGATAACAGACAACGATGAGATGGCCTACAGAGAGGAGGTGAGTACCCTGACTAAATGGTGTCAGCAGAACCACCTCTCACTCAACATCGACAAGACCAAGGAGCTGGTGGTGGATTTCAGGAGACAGAGCAGAGAACACACAGCCATCGCCATCGCCATCGACAAGACACCTGTGGAGCGGGTAAACAGCTTTAAGTTCCTCGGCGTTCACATCACCGAGGATCTCACATGGTCTGCTCACACTGAGCAAGGAAGTTTGAAATGAGCCCCAGTATCCTCAGATCCTTCTACTCCTGCACTGTGGAGAGCATCCTGACCGGCTGCATCACCGCCTGGTTTGGAAACATCACAGCTGGCAACCACAAAGCTCTGCAAAGGGTCGTGCGAATTGCCCGCCACATTGTTGGAGGTGAGCTTCCCTCCCTCCAGGACATCTACACAAGGCGGTGTATAAGGAAAGCCCGGAGGATCATCAAGGACTCCAGCCACCCGTCCCACAGTCTGCTCTCTCTGCTGCCTTCAGGAAGACGTCTGCACAGCATCCAATCTCGCACTAGTCGACTATCAGGCTAATGAACAGCAAAAACTAATACACCCTACAGCACACTCCCACTTTACAATATACCATGCACTGCACTTTAACTTGAACTCTAACACAGTTCAACTGGACTACACACACACACTGCACTAATACAACAACCTATCTGCTACTACTGGATGCCATCCAATGCACATCCATGACATTGCATATACGGCCTATGTATATTCTGTTGCACCTTTTTTCGCATATTATTTTGTATATATATGTTTACATAATGTTGAAATGTGTACTACTGTGTAGAATGTTTATTGATAACTGTATGTC